>JASDQU010105624.1:115876-137737 GCA_032191745.1 Picea mariana
AAGAAGTGTTAGAAGAAATCACCATCACTCCCCAAGGAATTCCAATAAGAGATCACATATCATCTCAAGTCCATCCCCTGTCAGAAAGAAGAAGAGGTCTGGGGTGGATGAGCTATGAGGAGAAATGAACAAAATTAATCTTCCTGCATTTGATGGTGAGCACAAGAAGGATGAAGATACAAAGACATGGTTTCTCGACATGAGAAAGAATTCTCATTTGCATAATTATTCTTATCATGCAGAAGGTATAATTGTTATCTATAAACTCAAGGGAAAGGAATCCATGTGGTGGGATCGGCTTGTGTAGGTGCAACACATTAAAGAGAAAAGTGTTACTTGGAGAGAATTCAAGAAGTATTTTGAGAAGAAATACTTGACTAAAAGATACTATGAAAAGAAAATGAAAGAGTTTTTTGAACTCAAGCTTGGGAGTATGACAATATATGAACATGAGAGAAAGTTTTTAGAAATACTGAAGTATGTCTCTTTCATCAAGGATGAGATAGTTAAGATTCAAAGGTATTTGAGTGGATTTCCATAATTCATAAGTGACAAAATATAGTATGATGATCCCAATACATTGGAGGAGACCATAAGGAAAGATAAATGCCTTTATGATCAGAAAAAACCAAGGCCAACTTTCCAAAAATATTGGGAAGACAAAAAGAAATTCAAGATGGATCAGAGGGAGAAGGGATCTAATCCACCATTCTTCAGAAATAATCCACAGGGACAAAAAACTCCTAGAGAGCCCAGAACGATTGAAACATGGGGTCAAAGGAAAAGGTAGCCACTTATTCAATGTTGGGGTTTTAAAGGACATTGCATGTTCAAAGATTCTCCTCGCTGAGTTGAAAAAGGGAGGACTATTCACAATGTAAAACAAGCTGAAACAGTGGATGACATTGGTAGAAATGTGCCAAGGATCTATCTAGCCCTGAACAACAAGCAAGAAGAGTATCAGTCACATATGATTGAAGTGGAAGGTATGATCAACAACCAAACCATTTCTATTTTAAGTGATTCAGAAGCTATTCATAGTTATATAGATCCTAAGATGGTGGAAAGTTTGCATTTTCCAAGAAGAAAGAATGGGAAATCTTGGTTGGTGTAGTTGGCTACCATAGCCAAAAGAAAATTTAATGAGATGGTTAAGTCATGCCTTATGGACATAAATGGACTAAACACCACGGCAGATTTGAGCATCTTGCCTTTGAGTTCATATGACTATCTAACTGGGATGGACTGGTTGGACCAGCATCATGCTATCCTAGAATATCATAACAAGGCATTCACTTGCTTGGGTAAGGAAAGTATTCTAAGAAAAGTGAAGGGAACTCCCAGGGCAGTAACCATCCAAGAAATTTCAACATTGCAGCTAAAGAAATGTTATAGAAAAGGTTATCAAATATTTGCAGCACATATGGAAGAGACACCTAAGGATAAGGTGCCAAATTTGGATGATTATGCAGTCCTGGAATAATTTGAAGATGTGTTCAAGGAGGTACCAGGACTACCCCCAAAGAGGGACATTGATTTCTCTATAAATCTAATGCCTAGAGAAGCTCCAGTGTCAAAGACTCCTTACAGAAGGAGTACACCAGAGTTGAAGGACTTGCAAATGCAGCTTGAAAAAATTCTAAAGAAGGGGTATATACGCCCACGTGTGTCACCTTGGGGTGCCCCAGTCTTGTTTGTGAAGAATAAATATGGGACATTAATATTGTGCATTGATTTCAGACAATTGAATAAAGTGACTGTTAAGAACAAGTATCCTCTGCCAAGGATTGATGATCTTTTTGATCAATTGAAGGATGCAAAGATCTTTTCAAAGATATATATCAGGTCAGGATACCATCAAGTAAGGATTAAAGAGGAAGATATCAATAATACCACCTCCAAGACAAGGTATGGTCATTATGAGTTCACAGTGGTTCCATTTGGGTTGTCAAATGCACCATTTGTTTTCATGTGCTTAATGAATGGTATTTTCCGAGAATATTTAGACAAGTCTGTCATTGTCTTTTTGGGTGAAATTCTTGTATATTCCAAGTCAGAAGAAGAGAATGAACATCATTTGAGGATGGTGTTGCAAGTGTTAAGGGAGCATTAGTTGTATTCCAAGTTGAACAAGTGTTCATTTTATCAGAAGCAAATTCATTATTTGGGTCATATCATTTCAAAGGATGGGATAGCAATGGATCCTGAGAAGATAGAAGCCATTAGAGATTGGTCAACGCCAAATAATGTGATAGAGTCAGATCATTCATTGGCCTTGCAGGCTACTACAAGATATTTATTGAAGGATTCTCAAAGATTGCACACCCAATCACTTCCTTACAAATAAGGGTGTGAAGTTTCAGTGGACATTGGATTGTGAAAAGAGTTTCCAACACTTGAAACAATTATTAGCAAGTGCTTCAATACTAAGGATTGTAGACCCAAATAAATACTTCATTGTATGCACAGATGCATGTAAAGAGGGACTTGGTGGAGTCCTCATTTAAAATGGGTTTGTTATATTTTATGAGTCAAGGAAGTTAAAGGAGCATGAAAGACACTA
Source organism: Picea mariana (assembly GCA_032191745.1). Lineage (NCBI taxonomy): Eukaryota > Viridiplantae > Streptophyta > Pinopsida > Pinales > Pinaceae > Picea > Picea mariana. The sequence goes on from JASDQU010105624.1 coordinate 118,440, forward strand.
TGCCACTCATGATTTAGAGTTGGCGGCCATAGTGCATGCCTTGAGGAAATGGAGACACTACCTCATGGGGGAAATTTTTGAACTAAGAACAGACCATAATGGTCTGAAATATTTATTTGATCAGCCAACTATAAATGCTAGGCAAACCAGATGGTTACAATTTCTAAGTGAATATGACTTTGATATAAAGCATATCAATGGGAAAGAGAACAAAGTGGTTGATTCATTGAGTAGAAAAGTGCATGAATTGTATGATATAGCCATTATCATGTACCAATAAGATTTGAAATATATAATTATAGAGGTTGCCAAATCATATTTGCAATACAAGGAATTAGTGGCAAAATTACAGTAAGGTAATTTGCAACAAAAAATTGAAGATTACAAGCTAGATAATGATGAAATTATCATGTACAAGGGCATAATTTATGTACTAAATTCCCAGGAGTTGAAAAATATGATATTGAGAGAAATGCATAATGTGCCTTATGATGGGCACCCAGGATATCAGAAAATTATTCCAGCTGTCAAGAACCAATATTATTGGCCAGGCATGAAGAAACAGGTTGATGATTTTATTGCCAGATGTTTGAAATGTCAAAAGGTAAAGGATGAGCATAGACACCTAACTAATTTTCTAAAGCCATTACCCATTCCTGAGTGTAAATGGGAAGTTGTAACCATGGATTTCATCACCAAACATCCTAGAACAAACAAGCAACATGATTATATCATGGTAGTGGTGGATAAACTTACTAAAGCTGCCCATTTTGTTCTAGTTAAGATCACTCACAAGGAAGACAACATCGTTGATGTTTATATGAAGGAAATTGCTATATTACATGGCATACAGAAGAAAATTGTGTTTGATAGAGATCCAAAATTTACCTCTAAATTTTGGAAGGGATTATTTAATGGATTTGGAACAAATTTGAATTTTAGTACACCTTATCATCCAAAATCAGATGGGAAAAAAGAGAGGGTGAATCAAGTGATTGAAGATATGTTGAGGATGTATGTGATGGATAAACCATCAAAATTGGAAGACTACCTACACTTGGTAGAGTTTTCTTATAAGAATGGGTACCAAGAATATCTAAAGATGAGCCCATTTGAGGCACTTTATGGTAGAAAGTGCAACACACCAGGAAGTTGGGATAACCCAGTAGATAGAGCAGTGGTTGGGCCATATTTTGTCAGGGAAATGGAGGAGCAAATGATTAAAATAAAACAAAATTTAAATAATTCCCAAGACAGACATAAAAGATATGTTGATAAGGGAAGAACTCACATGGAATTTAAAGTGGGGGACCATGTATTCTTGAAAGTGAAGGCCAACAAAAGTTCCTTGAAGTTGGGAAACTGTTCAAAGTTGGCAGCTCGCTAACGTGGGTCGTTTGAAATCCTAGAGAGTATTGGTACAATAACTTATATGATTGCATTGCATACATCTATGTCTATTCATAATGTATTCCATGTATCATTACTCAAGAAATATATACCTGATGCTAATCATGTTATTAATTGGAATGTGATTTAGGTGCAACAAGAAGGCACTTTTCAAGTGCATCTAGTACACATTCTGGACCGGAAAAGCAAAAATTTATGGAATCGGTCCATAGGGATTGTAAAGGTCCAATGGACCTAGTACGGTCCCGGGGACGCTACTTGGGAACATGCGGATGCAATGCGGGAAGAATACTTGCATCTTTTTGAGGATTTTTGAAATTTTGTTGTATATGGGTACACGATGCATTGAGGATAGTGCATAAATAAGGGGAGGGGATTGTAATATCCTTAGGTTGAACCCAATTTTAATGTAAATGAAAATGTACTTAAGTTGGTGATTTGTTTGATATCATTGTGTATGCACCTTTCATGACATAGTGCACACATGTACTACACAATAAAATGATGAAGTGTGCACATTCTTGGATACAGCGTGCAACAACTTAAGTGAGCATAATTTTGAGGCTAGGTAGCCTTTTTTGTATATGCTACATTTTATAGGCTGGTGAGCGAACTATTTTAAGCTAGTATGCTTATGTTTTGATTAGGCCAAAGAGCCTAGATGTTAAAGGCCAACGTGCCTATTTTTGTATATGTCTCATAATTAATATAAAACACATCGTTGCGCATAGACTGACCACGATAACGGAGTATGGGGGACTAAACTCCACTAGTTAAAGAAAGGGAGGGACTTAAAAGTTAAGAAAAAGGGGCTAAGCTAGGGAGCTTAAGCAAAAAAGAAATATTATATTAATATTTCTTAAATCATAAAGTATGGATAATTATTTTATCCTAAGTTCTAAAGCTGGGGACAAGTAGGCCAAAGTAGCTCCCAACATGACAAGTGTCAAGTTGGGGGCATGCATACATATTGTTGGGACTTAGTTCATTTTCCCATATTTTCCATCATTCTTCCCATCATTCATTCCATCATACATTCATCATGTCAATCATCCATGAGCATACACACACCCATTGAGCTATCCTTCATATCATCATGAATGTACCTGAACTTGTATCCATAGCCATTTTGTGTTGGTGTATTTGGTTAGCTTGGGAGATGGACTAAAGAAGCAGGTTGTTAGGACGGTGGGATATTGAAAAGGAAGGATGTCAGGCCCTTGATCAATTCTCTAGGTGAGAGAATTGTTGGGAATTTATTTCCTGAAGGTGCTAAACTGTAGCTACAGTTCTCTGATATTTCTTGTCCGACATGTTGCTAAAGTACAGAAAGGAAGTGGGGCAATCAAAGGATTGTTGAGCAGAGAAGGGGAACACTTCTTGGGTGGGACATACATGTGGGAAATGAGGGATTGTAGGCTATTAGTTTGAGTTGGCACCCGAGATAGAGTCTTTCCTATTGTCTATGAGCCTTTAGCCTGGTTAGGAATCTCTTTACCTAGGTGGAGTTTAGTCCCATATTGGGGGCGACTCACTGTTGAGAGTGATGAATAGTGTGGTATAAGGCTGGGAGGTTTGTGGAAGATCTGCACACAGTTGGTGAAATTCTTACCAAGACAAGTGCAAATTGTGTGATAAATTTACATGTTCCATTGTTATTTACATGCTTATTTTTATGGGTTATCATATGTGCGGTTATAACTGTGTTTATTTTTATTGGTATTTCATGTATATGCTACATGTATATGTTTATTGTTATTTCAATTAAAATCCATGTATTTACGGATGTATTTGTATGTTTACGTTTTATATATAATGGTTCCACAAGAGTTTTGTGTGTGTATATTTTAATTGCATGCAATTCAAAAAATTTATGTGGCATACCTTAGTTGGATATTGGGTATGTTACGGTATGTTCCGCAGAGAGAGAACATAAGAGTTCTCTAGCGTAGCATGGCCCGACAGGGATGGCCAGGGATGTTACACTATATAAACAAGAAAATATGTTGAAATAATGTGTGACTCGATGATTTAAATATCTAAATAGAAGAAGACTCCAAAGGAAGAAATTGAAGTTTGAAGATTAAAAAATGTAGTTAGGGTGGAAGGGTGGAGAAAGGGAGGATTAAAGTCCTCTATAGGTTGGATCCTGAACATCAGGGAGTTGCAACTTCCTCAAGTTGGTGATTGAAAAACAAAATATTGTTATCCCCTTGAGTTGGTGCTCAAAACATGGGATTGTTGTCTCCTTCAGTTGGTGATCAAAAGAGGATATTGGTATCTCTTACAAGTTTTATCTTGTAAATGAAAAGTAAACTTTATGTAAATATATTAAAAGAACATTTATGGTCTTTCATCTCAAAATTTTGTGTATTGTTCTTCTTTGTTGATCATTTGTTTTTCTTAATAAGATTGATGGTTAACTGGTGTTAAATATTGGAAAACAAAGAAATATTGATTCACCCCCCCTTCTTAGTATTAAACAGTATTCCAACAATTGGTATTAGAGCAGGTTCCTTCATCATAGTCTAATCATTGGAAGGAAAATTCTAAGAAATCACAATGGATCAACAAGAAGGGATATCCTCAAATAGAGCTTCATTATTCAAAGGAGCTAACTGTGTATTCTAAAGTATAAGAATGATACATTACCTAATGGCACTAGGATGTGATGTCTTACTATCTTTGATAAATAGTTATGATGTACTAAAAACTGCTCCTTCAGACACAACTGCAAAGAAACTTTGTAATGATAATTCAATAGATGTAAATGCAAATTCTGGGTGGATTAGCAAATAATGTATTTTTCAAATTCATGCATTGTAAATAAAAAAAAGAGATATGGGACAAACTACAAATAATCTATGAAGGAAATTCCAAATTCAAGAAATCAAAGCTTCAAACATACAAGGGACAATTTGAAAACCTCAATATGAAAGAAAAGGATAACATTACAGAGTATCTTCTAAGAGTAGATGCAATTTTCAATTCAATCATAACATTGGGAGAAGTTTTAGATGAAAAAATTATTGTCCAAAATATGTTGATATCATTACCAATGAGATATTATGCCAAGGTATATACCTTGGAAAATAGAGAAAACCTTGACAAACTCACAATGGATGAACTTCATGGGATTCTTATAGCCTATGAAATGAGAACACGGTAATAAAGGCCATAAAAAAGGGAATCATCTTTCAAAGCTTCAAAAGCAACAAAGAACCATGATCATGTGTCAAATTAAATTCACTCAGACATATCAGATGAGGAAGAGGATAACTTTATAATGAAACTAAACAAAGGGTTTGGGAAATACAAAGGTAAGTTACCTCTCAAATGTTTCAACTGTGGAAAAGTAGGGAATTTCTCCTTGAAATGTCCCTATCCAAAGAAGAAGGATAGTGATTATGAAGAAACTTATAACCATAAAGAACATAAAAAGGGAAAAACTGGAAACAAGAAGAAATTATGCAAAAAGAAAAAAATTTACTCCAGAGAAGACAATAGTTCATCTTACATGAGTGAATATGAAAAGACAAAACTTCTATTTATGGGACTAGAAACTCAAATTTATACTACTGAAGATAATAATGGAGATGAAGTAAACTATGAAGTTTAAGGAGAAGTAGACCTTGAAGAATAACCTATTAGATCTCTCGAATAATTGAGAAAATATAAAAGGAAGAACAAATCACGAAAAGAACAATTGGTATATTATAAGGGAAAAAAAATCAAGAGAAGAAGAAGTTTCAAAAAACATCAAGAAAGCAGAAAAAATCATTGTTGATTTGAAAAATCAACTACAAGAAACTAAAAGAATTGAATAATTCTTAAGTAAACAACTTAATGACAAGGAGAAAAACTGTGAAAAATTAGAGGTTGAAATAGTTCTTCTAAGGAAACTTGAAAAATGAACTAAACTTTCAAATCTTGAAAGTAGTTCAAAAATCTTGGATGACATTCTTAACATTCAAATACCATCAAGTAATAAGGATGGACTAGGTTATGATCACAAGGAATCTAATAAAAGCTCAAAATATGGAATAAAAAAAAGTGATAAAAATCCAAGGACTTATGTAGTTTGCCTTCAGAACTCCTTCAAAACAGAAGAGAAGAAAATAAAGAATGACTCTAATCAGAAAATATCTACACTCTCTCCAAAAAGAAATGAGTACAGAAGAAATACTACTCCAATAAGAACTCCCCCAAAAATGTATCAACAACTCTTTCTTGGCTATTTTTTTTCTTTTCATAATTTTGGGCATAAATCATTAAATTGTAAATCTTATAGAAAGAACTATCATAAAAGTGTTGAAGGATACGACCATAAGAACAACAAGTCTAGTAGAAATCAAAGGAGTAGAAACTACAATTCATTTTCTCCATTACAAGATTACAATATTGAATGTGATGTGGAAGCATCTTCATCAACGTTCAATGAGGTCAAGTGGAGGACAACTCAGCATCCATCATGTGCATTCAAACTATTTTGGATCCCAAGGGGAGTACGTCATTTAGTATTTTGAAATTATTGAAATTAAAATCCCTTTAATGTTTTGACGCTTGAGCCATTGATCAAGATCGCAGGAGATTGTTATCACCTTAATTAGTTGTAGGATTGTACAAATATTGAGCATCAACTCATATTTGGGTTGTAATTATCCATTTATTGTAATAAGCCTTAGTGGTATAATTCTTTAATTATGATGTGAAAGAACTAGAGTAGTTGGAAGGAAGGCTCTAGAAGCCCCTCCATATATAAATGTATGTAATCTATCCCCAAAAGAGGTTGTTGAAGTTTATTTGTCATTTTGTTGAAGAAGATAATTTGAGAGCTGCAAGAACACTTTGTAAATGTTGTGTTGGAGGAATATAATAGAGGAGATTTGTTTCAAATGTCTAAGTTTGCTTATCTCTGAGTTAATTGGTTAATGCCATGTTATCTATTTTCTGTGTTTATATGCTTGTGTGTGTATTTCATGGTTGAATGAATGAACCTATAATGTTCTATAAGTTTTAATTGTTTCTCTTCTGAAATCATGGTGCAAGGAGTGCAAAGGTAGAGTCATTTTCAAACTCAATAGCTCAGGAGAGATAGAGTAAATTTCATAGAGTGAGTGAAAGAAGTGAACATATACTTGACTAAGTATAAAATCTTGAAGGTAAGACCTGTGCAAGGTGTGCATAGGGCCAAAACTTAGTGAGGTTTTGAAAAAGTATCAAGGTGAGCAAGCACAAGGAGTGTGCAGGAGATTTTCTAAGTCTCAAGCTTAGGAGAAGTAGCACAAGGTGTCCACCCAAGCCTAATTCCTTTGATGTTGACAAAGTTCAGGAAGGGTAGCAAGATTTAACTCTCGAAAGAAACAATTCCTTTTGTTTGGAGGACGATCGGACGAGATCTGTTTGGAAGGAGTAGCGATTTTCACAACCGTCAAATTTGGGAAAGGTGTGCAAGTGATAACCCTTGAAGTCATTCAGACTTTGCGAGTTCAGAATTTTTGGGATTAGTGTCATAGAGGAAACAAATTTTTTGAAGTCCTAGGATCCAAAGTTAATCTAGACCGTCCATTGGGTAGGACACATGTCCGCAGATCAACCGTGTTTCGGAAGACTGGCTATCTGAAAGATTTAAGGTGTGGTTGTAGGAGTGTGCAAGTTTCCTGAAGATCAGAAGGTTGAAGAGAATTCTGACCGTTGGTGTCAAGGCCACGTGTAAGAATATTTCCAGCTATTCGTAAGTCTGACAGTTCGGGGAAATGGAGGTGTGAAGTGTTAAGGTTTGAGAACTCCTGAAGCCTCGAAGGACAGAGTAGATCCCGACCGTTGGTTGAGAGGGATATGTGGATAGTATATCCAACCTTCTCCAATTCAAAGTTCGACGATTTTGGAGTGTGGTATTGCAGAGACCTCCAAAGGCTTGAAGCTTTAAGTGGATTCTGGTCACCCAATCGTAAGGACACATGGACCATTGATTGAGACCCCTTCATAAGTTCGCTAATTCGGCACTCTGGAGGATTGGAGGAGTTGTGTTGTGAAAATCTTCAAAGTATGGAGCACAGAGTAAACAGTGACCATTAATTTGGGGTATATGACAACTGATCAATCTACTAATTCAGAGTTCACACATTCAAATGAATTATGTGTTGGAGTGGGTAAAAATATAAAATCTCGCAGTCCCAAAATATATATGAGTCATGGATATCAGGGCGTGTTGTGAACCATTGATCCCCGTCATTGTTTGGTTGTACATAAATTCAATGTTCGGGAGGATCGTAGGGTGTTGTTCTTGGAACTCTTGAATCCTAGAGCTCTAAAGTGTTGGAGCTCCTACCATTTAAAGGTTTAGCCTATGATTTTGGCCTGAGGTCACATGGACTTATCCGTTGAAGTGACAAGACCCTCGTGAACTTTAAGTTATGCACAGGGAAAAGAGTAAAGGCCTACGGTAGAGAGTTTTGAGGGCTCAAAAAGAGCCAGAGATATAATTTATCTCCTTAGAGTAAATGATCCTTGGACCAGGAGGCTGCACAAGACCCAAGAGGTGGTGGGGGTTTGCATCAAGTGGTATCAGAGCGAGAATTAATTTTTATGAAAAGAATATGTGGAATCATTCCACCAAGAAGACGTCAGGAGAGACCTGTAGTCAATGAAACCATGGAAGAGGAATGAGACAACTTCATGCAATGTTGGACGCAATGGAGACAACACAAATAAGAGAACCTGATGTTGGTGACATCAGTGAAAGTGAAAATGAAGATGTCGAAGTAGAAGAATTTGCAGAAGAGAAAGAAGCATAGGAGCGACTGCTGAGAGTTATTGTTAAGATGGGAATCAGGGCAAAGATAGAAGTCCCAATGTATGAAGTAAATTTAAATGTGGAAGAACTGCTTGACTGGATAAGTGCTTTAGAAAAGTACTTTGATTATGAGGATATTGATGATGAAAATAATGTAACGAATGTTGTGACCATATTGAAGGGACATGCAACATTATGGTGGGATGAATTGCAAGCTGACTGAAGCAGCAAAGGTAAGTCCAAAATCAAGAATTGGGATAGAATGGTAGCTAAATTGAAGGTTAAGTTCATACCCAAGGATTATCACTTAAATTTATTTAGGAATTTACATAATATGAAATATAAAGGTTTGTCAATGAAAGAGTACACCGAAGAGTTTTACAAGCTGAACATAAGAGTAGGACATAGGGAGAACGATGAAGAGAAAGTTGTTAGGTACATTAATGGCCCGAGATATGAAATCCAAGATGATGTTAACATGATGAAAATGAGAATTGTGGAATATTCTTATTAGGTATCCCTGAAGGAAGAAGAAAAGTTGGAAAGGAAGAAAAGTCAACAGAACATAGGAAAGAGTCCTAATAGAGGAAGAAGAATTGTTAGAGAAAAATTCCAGAAACCTAGAGGAGAATATGGAAAATATAACATTCAGATAGAAATAGGAGGAAGTTCTAGAGCATGACACTATGGAGGAATAAACTCTTTTCCCATAGGTAGAAGAAGAGGCATAGGAGGAGAAGTGAAGTCTTATTCCTGTGGAAAAATTGGTCACATGACTTGGGAATGTCCTGAGAAGAAAAATGCAGTAGGTGGAGAAGCTCACATTTCTAAGGCACAATAGAAGAAGAATGTGGATATAGAGATGAAGGAAGAAGCGAAAAAAGAAGTAAGATCACTCATGATGAGGAAAGTACTCGTGAAGCTAGAGAAAGAAGCATGAGAACCAATTCCCAGGAATAGTTTGTTCAGAACTGCTTGCAAGACTAGATATAGGGTATGCAAGGTGATCATAGATAGTGGAAGTATTGATAACTTTGTATCCATGGAGATGGTGGAAAATATGAAGTTGGAGATGACTACACATTTTAATCCATACAAGGTGTCATGGTTGTATAAAGGACATCAAGTCATGGTAAGTTGACAATGTAAAGTTGAATTTAAGATAGGTGGTTATAAGGATGAAGTTCTATGTGATATTATACCCATGGACATTTGCCATGTTCTGTTGGGAAGATCGTGGAAATATGACAATAATTTCATACATTATGGAAGAAATAACACTTATACCTTGGACAAGAATGGGTGTAAGCATATGTTGTTTCCAATACAAGATAAAGGAGTCAAGGAGGAATCTAGTCCAAGTATAGTTCTCATGAGTGGGAAGGAACTCTTAAAAGAAGTCAAGAAGGAACATGAAATATAATTTATTGTTGTAGGTAAGCTGAGAGTCATTCTCACAAGCACTTATATGAACGATTTTCCCGAAGAAGTCCAGGATTTATTGAATGAGTTTGTTTATATTGTGGTGGATGCGTTACCTCACTCTTTACCACCCATAAGGAGTATCGGTCATCATATTGAGATTATTCCAGAAGAAAGTTTGCCAAACAAAGTAGCATACCGATTGATCCCTAAAGAGAATGAAGAGGTCGAGAATCAAGTCCAAGAGTTGTTAGATAAAGGTTTTATTAGGGAAATTTTGAGCCTGTGTGTCGTACCAACTATGTTTAGTCCAAAGAAGGATGGAGGTTGGAGAATGTGCACAGGTTCTAGAGACATCAACAAGATAACCATAAAGTATATATTTCCTTTACCTGGAATGGATGATTTAATGGATTTCTGGAGTGGAGATAGTTATTTTTCCAAGATATACTTGAATATGTTGGAATTACTAAGACAACTGAGAGGGGGGGGGGGTGAATCAGTTGCTACTGTGTGTAGAAAATTTTATTCCTATTAAAATATTATTAACCTTCTCCAAGTGATCATCAAGATTATGCAAGACATGAGCAACAGAAATAAAAAACATCAATCACACATATGATATACATAGAGATAGATATTCACAAGGAAACCCATAAAAGGATAAAACCTCTTCTTCTTCAAGTGGTAGGCAGTCTTTTAAATTCTATACATCATCTTTCTTTGAGCACCAACTCAAAATGAGGCTACAACCTCTTCTTTAACAAGCGACAACTTGTTGAAAGCATCAAATCTCTAGTTTCTCTAGAACCCACTAGAAGGAAGCACCAACTCCCTGAGTGTTCCAACACCAACTGGATGGAAGCACCAAATTCCAGTCACACAGGCACCAACCTGCATAACATAAAACAATGGTTTTCCCTTGCACCACCCTACCACCTTGGTTTTTCTGGCTACAATTAGATAGAAGCTACAACTCACTCTATTCAAGAACCCACTTGAAACTCTAAGGACAACAGTCCTCCCTAGCACCACCCTACCTCCCTGAGATATAAATATTTTCTTTCTGAAATTTATTATAGTGATATAGTATTTATCAATGGCTTACCAGTCTCATCATTGTTCTGCTACACTAGTCTTCTCTTCCTGCATCAGTGTCTTCTTGCTCGCATCTTGTTGCGCTTAAGTTCTCATATAGTCTATTGTTTTCACCACTTTTTCTATGTCCAGCTTATGTTCTTCATATTTGCATTTTCTCCCTTGGTTCATGTTGTAATCTTCATTGCTTACAGTTCGACTACTTTTTACAGAGAAACAACAACCTCTCTCTATCACGAAATTTTTCTTTTATTCTTTCTCTCATAATCCGTTACACTCTACATCTCCAATGCTCAAGTCGGGGATCTAAAAAATGCTCAAGAATCATGATTCCAATGCTCAAGAACAATGATTTAGTTAGCGTAACTGAATCGTAACTGATAAAGAAACCATGAAGTGAAACAACAACCCTTCGATCAGATTCTGTTTGATCAGTGTCATTGGATTACATAGAGGCCTTTTTTACTTTTCAATGTGTAACCTCCGACGTGGAGCCTAGCAACACTAGATCCTTCCCCTATCTTTCGTTGATGTGACCTTGGATGATGATAGCACATGACCATGCGAATGCGGGCATTACCAAAGGTGGTTTGAGATCAAACTGTGTTTCACCCCACAATTTACCTCGAGCCTCCATGTGTCCTTTCTCCAAAACCGTGGTTTCAATTGTGGCCCGCCCTTAGATTTTTAAAGTTCATGCACCTTCAATCCCCACAATGCGATGAGACCATTGATATCACGATATTTATGGTGCTTGTGAATGGACGGTTCAGATCTATCCTCTCAAGTTTGCAGATCAAATCTAGTTTTCTTAAATCAATGACTCTTATTTACTTCATGATCTGGACTCCGAGAGTTTCAAATATCAAACCCTACTTTTCTCTGTACGCCAATATTCTGGAATCATTGATCTATGGACACGTGTCCCTTTTCTCGATCAATGGTCGAGATCTACTTCACTACTACGAGCTTCAGTAATTTCAATTCTCAACCTTCACGCTCTCCTAGAATGTTTTTAGCTGGAGTCCACATATTCCTGCCACGTGTCCTACTCAAATCAATGACTCTAATCTGCATCAGGACTTTGGCACTTTCTACCAAGACCAGATCGACGAACCTTGGCACCCTTCTCGATCAACAGTCGAGATTCACTTTGGGGCTTCGACTCTTTCACTCTCTTCTTTCCTCTGGAGTATTTTGTACCCAGATTTCATGATTTGATGATGTGTGTCCTCCTACAGATCAACAGTCCTCAGCTCCTTCAAATCTTTGGGCTTCAGGGATTTCAAATCTCAACTTTGCTTCCTTCACTATCTCCCGCAGTGTTTTTCCTTGAAATACACATATTTCTACCATGCATCCTTATGGAAATTGATGGCCTCTATCTTCTTTGACCCTCGGGTCTTTGACATTCAAAACTTTAGGACTTTGGGCTAATCCCTGCTCCATTTTCCTCTAGAGCAATCATTTGCTGAGTAATTCATAAGTGGTGGAGACCGCTTGCTGTCAGTTAATACTTCAACTTAAACTATCCTTCCACTATAGTATATCGACGATCAAGAATGTTCCCGAAGCGATCTTTAGATCGGAGATTTCGTGTCCACTTTGGGACTTTGGGAAAGTTCTGGTGGTAAAATTGCCAAAGTAAAATTCTTGGAGTGATGAAACTTACTTATGTCGCTTGATGATGTGTCACGAGCTGAGTAGTTTCCATGTTTCACTCAAATTCATGATTTTCACATACCTGAAATGTCAATTCAACTTGACACTTGTCATTGTCTGATTGCGCCATGTGTCCTTGTTGACATGGTCTTATGACATTGTCTACCAACTTGGTCTGCCGCATGTCCTTTTAGACGTGGTCTACTGATGTGGTTCTCCCTGATCTAATGGTCATTGCATTTTATCTAGATCTGATGGTCCTTATTCATTTGGGATTTCAGGCTTCGAGTAATTCGACTTTCAAGTTGCCAATTCTCCCAAAGTGAGATTCCTCGAACAGTAACCTCCTCACAACTTTTGACGTGAACAAAATGTTGTTTGTCAATCATGTTCTTATATCGATGGCTTGATCTATATTCGATGTTTCTCTTCTATCTTATCATGTCCTTCCACTTATAATGATCCAATGGTTGTTGGGTATTCGGTTGAAGGTCCTCCGGATCAGTGATCAAACAACCACTATAGCTCTTCCTCCTGATCTTTCTCACCTTCTGCATCACCTTCTGTTCTTTCCATCGATGAAAAGAACACTCTTCCTGTAAAAATGCCAACAATCTCCCCCTTTGGAATTGATGGAAACCTTGAAAGGATGCACTATTTTTCTTAGACCTCCAACTGTAGCATCCAGACAACACCTTTTCTCCCCCTTTGACATCAATGTCAAAGAAAACATGCTCCCCCTAAGTTGTTGTAGTAATTTTTGGAGGTATCATCTATTCAACCAAAACATACTCCCCTTGACAGGATGGACTCTCTTAGGTGAGAGAAGGGATGACACCCAACTTCTGACGGAGATATTCAAATGGTGTCATGGCTAGGAGTTTAGTACAAATGTTTGCAATTTGTTCTATGGTTGGAATATAATGCAGCTGAAAAACTTTGTTTGTAACCTATTCTTTGATAAAATGATATTTTATCGATATATTCTTAGTCATTGAATGAATAATAGGATTCTTGGAGATACTAATGGCACTGGTGTTATCACAGTGAAGTAGAATTGGATAAGTATAAGCTAACTTCAAATCTACAAGGGTTTGTATCATCCATAAAATATGAGTGCAAAAAGTAGCATCAACAGTGTACTTTGCATTTGTAGTTAATAATGAAATAGATCCCTTCTTCTTACTAAGCCATGATAATAACGAATCACCTAAGAAGAATGAAACTCCATTGGTGCTCTTTCTATCATCCAAACAATTTTCCCAATCAACATCTGAATATGCAGTTAATTGAAAATTTTGATTTCTAGGATACCAAAGAACATAAGTCATTGTACCCTTCAAATATTTAAATATCCTTTTGAAAACTGCTAAATGAATTTGTTTAGGAGAAGACTGATAACGACCTTCCATTCCAACAACTTACATTATATCAAGACGGGATGTTGTGATGTACAGAAGACTGCATATCATTGATTGATATGTTTTTTGATCAACATCAGGTGAATAAATCATCACCTTCAGACTTAATGTATAGATTATTGTCAACAATACCTTTCTTGAACCCTTTGTCCTATAGAAATTTATCTAGTCTATAATACTAGGCTCGTGGTGCCTGTTTCAGTCCATATAATTCCTTTTTCAACTTACATACATAGTTAGGATTATATGTCAGTGAAAATCCTTCAGGTTTCTCAACATATACATCTTCTTATAGATATCCATTAAGAAATGTTGACTTAACATCCATCTGATATACTTTAAAGTTCTTATGACATCCATAGGCAAGAAATGTTCTGATCACTTCCAATATTTCCACTGGTGCAAAGGTTTCATCAAAATCATGTCCTACAACTTGTGCATACCCCTTACAGACCAATCTAGATTTATTCCTAACAATTTGTCCTTGTTCATCCATTTTATTCTTAAACACCCATTTGGATCCAATTACATTCTTAACTTCAGGTCTAGTAACAAGCTCCCAAGTATTGTTCTTCTCAATATGATCTTGTTCCTCATTCATTGATTTTAACCAATTTACATATTTATTGGCTTCATTAAAGTTCTTGGGTTCCACCATGGATATGAAGCCTATATGTGATTGCTCGGTGTCTTTGATTATCCTTCTCCTGGTTTGTACACCTTTGTCTTTCTCACTAATTATCTGACTTGCAGGATGATTTTGAGTAATTATGCAGGAAGGATTTGATGTTGTTTGCTGATTTGAGTCTGCCTGAGTCTTTGTATCTTCCTCTGACTCAAAGTCTTCTTTTTCTTATTCTTGGAACTGCTCATCTTCAGCTTCAACTATCTCCTCTATCGCAGACTCAATATTTCTCACCTCTCTTACTGGGACTCCTTCATCAACCTTTAAATCAATGCAATCAACTAATTTATACAATATTTTATTAAAGCATCTATATCCTTTACTATTGGTATCATATCCTAAGAACATTCCTTCATCAACCCTGTCATCATACTTTTCAAGTTTTTCATTTTTATTCTTTATGTAGCACTTAATCCCAAAGACTTTGAAGTGTTTTATTGAAGTGGGTATTCCATATCACAATTCATAAGGTGTCTTCTCACTGTGTGGTCTGAGATGGATTGTTGTGTGTATTTCTTCTACCTACTAGTTTGACCAATGTTATTCTCATTCATCATTGACCTGGACATTTGTTGAACTATTCTGTTTTGCCTCTCAAATACTCCATTTTGTTGTGGAGTCCCTGGGATTGTGTATTCTCTATTGATCCCATGTTTATCACAAAATTCCTTGAAATGACTTGACATAAATTCTCCTCCTCTATCTGATCTTACTACCTTTAACTTGTTGCATGTTTGATTCTCTGTTAAATCTTTAAATATTTTAAATTTTTCATATGCTTCGGCTTTTTCTTTGAGAAAAGAAACCCAAGTGAGTCTAGAGTAATCATCAATGGTCAACATGAATTAATTTTCCTTCCCTATGCCTTCCTCTCTTGATGGTCCACATAAATCCATATGAACTAATTAGAGTGGTTCCTTTGTTGAAGTAGAGATCTTGGATTTAAACTGTGCCTTGGTTAGCTTTCCTACCTTGCAGGGTTTACACACATAATATTGTGGCTTTAATATTCTTGGTAGATCTCTTACTGCCTCAATATTTTTGAGCTTTATTAAGTGGTCAAAGTTTAGATGTCGAAGTCTCCTATGCCATAACCAAATTTCATCATGTTTTCTTAGATGAAACTCTTCTCTATCTTCTTTCAGCACATATACATTATTATCTGTCCTTATGCCTTTAGCCACTACTTGTCTTGAGTTTATAGACTTTCTCTTACCATCTTTGGAAGTGAACACCACTTCACATCCTCTGTCACACAATTGACTTACACTAAGAAAATTATGTTTTAGCCCATATACAAGCAGAACATCCTAGGATTTTCCTTTACCATTACTCAAACTCACCATCCCTTTACCCTTGAATTTACCTGGTTCATCATTTGCAAAGGTCACATTTCATGTTTTTCTTTTACTTATAGACAGAAACTTAGTACTAGACCACATTTTTCACTATCTTTCTTTTTCCATGTGCTGGCATTTCTGGCTAAGGGTTTTATCCTTGGATCTTCTTTGCAATTATTCAAATGGAAGTTTGCAGCTCTATGGCTGAAGTTATGATAGATATAGCATTCGAGCTCATTTTTCAATAGGTCAAAGTGATTGGTGCAACTTTTTATACTCATTGGTTGTTTAGTTATATCTTACAAAGATTGTTTATTTCTTGATCTCCTCAGTTGCATGTCTCTAAACTTGATTTGACAATTTTCAATCTTATGACCAAAATTAGAGCAGTAAAAATAGTAACCATGGAAAAAATTTTGGTACCTGAAGGATGGACTTATTCTTGGCATTTGTTGCTCCATCTTCTGATATCTTTTTTTTTTATCAGGGATCATCTTGTCTTTATTAGATTTTGGTGGCAGAGTAATCACATGGTTTGATTGTCTGTTGACTTGGAACTTGATCATGTTTACTGACTCTTTTCTTTCTATTTGTTTGTTGCTTGAACCACTTATATGGCCTAAACCAGTCTTCAGTAAAGGAGATCTATGTTTTCTCAGAATCTCATTTAGTTCTACTAAGGCTTTAATGCTTGGAATATTTTGGAGATATAATGCTTTAAACTTCTCCATCTCTTTTCTGGTTTTTACTACCACTTCTTCCAAGGATTCACATATTAACTTCTTCTCTGATAATTGTTGTTTAAGAGTGTCCTCTATTTTCTTTTCCTCTTATAACTCCACTTCTAGTAGGGAAAAGTCTTTATCATGTTTTTTACCATTCTTTTCAAACTGCATCAAAAATTGTTTTTGTTTTCTCTTCTTAAGTCTGAGTCTGTCAATCTCTTCTAAAGAATGGATTAGTTCACCTTCCATATCAACCATAGCTTATTCATAATTAACATCACTTCCTATGATTTTATTATCATAATCCTCTTTGGTCATAAGCATAAAGTCATTAACCTTATCTTCACAGGAAGAGTCATTATCTGTGTCTTCTGAAGAGTCATCATTGTTTACACATTAACTTTTCTTTTTACCAAATCTCTTGTATTTGTACTTCTCTTCATCTTTAGAGTTCTGGTCCTTCTTCTTGTGTGGACACTTAGATGAAAAGTGACCTATCTTTCAATAGTTAAAACATTTGAAGGACAACTTTCCTTGGTATTTGCCTAATCCTTTATTTAACCTTCTCACAAATTTTTCCTTAATATCATCTAATTTTGAATCAGTATTCTTGTTTGCTTTAAAATATGCTGCTATAGTGATGGATTTATCTTTGATAATCCTCATTTTATAAGTAGTTAGAGTTCCTAGGATTTGATCAATAGAAAGAGTTTTAAGATCATTCATTTCTTCTATTGCAAAAACTTTTGGATTAAATCTATCAGGCAGAGATATTAAAATATTCTAAACTAAAAATGCATCTTCAATATTCTCACCAAGACCCTTCATGGCATTCAGAAGCTTCTCAACTCTTAAATTTTTTTTTCTAACGGTTTCATCCTCATTCATCTTTAGTTGTTCAAATTTCAATCTATGTGTCTGAAGTTTGGCATCTTTTACTTTCTCATCTCCTTCATAACTGCTAACAAGTTTATCCCACATTTCTTTGGAAGATTCAAGTTGCATGACCTTTACATGTTTAGCTTCAGCAAACCCACTCAAGATAGCATTCATTGCCTTTTCATTGAAGATAAATTCTAACTTATCATATTTGGAAGCTAACACAACAGGTTTTGTATATCTAATCTCTACAACATCCCAAACATCAACACCTAAGGCCATGATGTATGTTCTCATTCTAACCTTCCAGAAGGAAAAATTGGTTCCATCAAATTTAGGAGGCTTATTGGTTGAAGTTCCTTCATGGATTGTCATTTTTAAGCTTACTGATCTACATTTAAATAAAAGGAAACCACTCTGATACCAATTGTTGGAATTACTAAGACAACTGAGAGGGGGGCAGTTAATCAGTTGTTACTATGCTTAAACAATTTTATACTTATTAAAATATTATTAACCTTCTCCAAGTGATCATCAATATTATGCAAGACATGAGCAATAGAAATAAAAAACATCAATCACACATATGATATACATAGAGACATATATTCACGAGGAAACCCATAAAGGGATAAAACCTCTTATTCTTCAAATGATGGGCATTATTTTAAATTCTATACATCATCTTACTTTGAGAACCAAGTCAAAATGAGGCTACAACCTCTTCTTTAACAAGATGCAACTTGTTGAGAGAACAAACTCTCTGGTTTCTCTAGCACTCACTAGAAGGAAGCACCAACTCCCTGAGTGTTCTAGCACCAATTGGATGGAAGCACCAACTTCCAGTCACATAGGAACCAACCTTCATAACATAGAACAATGATTCTCCCTTGCACCACCCTACCACCCTGTTTTTTCTGGCTGCAACCATATGGAAGCTACAACTCCCTGTGTTCAAGAACCCACTTGAAAATCTGAGGACAACAGTCCTCCCTAACACCACCCTACCTCTCTGAGATATAAATATTTGCTTGCTGAAATTTATTATAGTGATACAATATTTATCAATGGCTTACCAGTCTCATCATTGTTTTTTTGCACTGGTCTACTTTGCTTGCATCAATGTCTTCCTGCTTGCATCTTCTTGTGCTTAAGTTCTCGTACAATCTATTGTTTTCACCATTTCTGCTCTGTCCAACTTATGTTCTTCATCTCTGCATTTTCTCCCTCAGTTCATGTTGTAATATTCATTTCTTACAGTTCGGCTAATTTTTACAGAGAAACAACAACCTCTCTCTGTCATGACATTTTTCTTTTATTCCTGTTCTCATCATCCATTACAGTCTACATCTCCAATGCTCAAGTCAAGAATATCAAAAACGCTCAGGAATAATGATTCCAATGCTTAGGAAAAATGATGCAGTTAGTGTAACTAAATTGTAACTGATAAAGAAACCATGAAGTGAAATAGCAACCCTTCGATCAGATTTTGTTTGATCAGTGTCATTGGATTATACACGTAGAGGCCTTTTTTACTTTTCAATGTGTAACCTCTTATGTGGAGCCTAGAAGCGCTATCTCCTTCCCCTATCTTTCATTGATGTGACCTTGGGTGATGATAGCATGTGACCATGTGAATGCAGTCGTGGCCAAAGGTGGTTTGAGATCAAACTGTGTTTTTTTCTGCAATTTACCTTGAGCCTCCACATGTCCTTTCTCCAAAACCATGGTTTCAATTGTGGCCTTCCCTTAACTTTTTAAAGTTCATGCACCAATGCCTACAATGAGACGTAACCGTCAATCTCACGATATTGACGATGCTTCTGAAAAGATGGTTCATATCTATCCTCTCAAGTTTGT
>JASDQU010105624.1:149423-160953 GCA_032191745.1 Picea mariana
CTTTAATTGTCTTCAGGGCCTACATGTACAATTCACTTTGTCATCTTCAAAAATTCATTTCTCCTCAACCATGAGGATCCACGTGACGTGCCACATACCACTGGAAAGAGCATGATGTATACTATCCATCCATGGGTGTTTTATCTACATGTGCATTTTCCTTCATGTCCAAATATCTTCATCAATCTTTTGGTCCAAAACCCATGACTAGGGTTGACATCAATGACAACAACCAATCTTCCAACAAGATGAAATGTTATGAATGTGTAAAGACAGGACAGATGTCTTGGGAATTCCTTGAGAAAAAGAAATAAGGAGGAGGAGAAGCTCACATTTCTGAGGCACAAAAGAGGAATGTTGAGGTAGAAGTTATTGAAGATGGAAGATCCCTCATGATGAAGAAAATTATCTTGAAACCAGAGAAGGAGGTGGAAGCACTAGTACAGAGAAACAATATATTTAGGACTGCTTGCAAGACAAACGATATAGTTTGCAAGGTGATTATAGATAGTGGAAGCAATGAAAATCTAGTATCCACAGAGATGGTGGAAAATCTAGAGCTAGAGACTACTACACATCCAAATCTATATAAAGTTTCATGGTTGTAGAAAGGACACCAGGTAATGGTAAGTAAACAATGCCAAGTTGAATTTAAAATAGGAGTATAAAAATATGATATTTTGTGAAATGTAATACCCATGGATGTATGTCATGTTTTGTTGGAAAGACCATGGCAGTTTGAAAGAAATTTCATACAGGATGGGAGGGAAAACACCTACACCCTAGAGAAAAATGGTAGGACACATATGTTGTTGCCAATATAAGATAAGAAGGTAAAGGAAGAAACCAGCCCAAGCATACTTCTCATGAGTGGGAAGGATCTCTTGAATGAATTCAAGAAGGATTAGGACATGCAGTTTGCTATAGTGAGATATCCCAGAGTCATCCTTACAACCACTACTATGGATGATATGCCTGAAGAAATTTAGGAACGGCTGGAAAATTTTGTTGGCATAGTAGTGGATGAGTTACCTTGCTCATTGCCACCCATGAGGAGCATAAGTCATCACATTGACCTTATTCCAGGAGCCATTTTTCCAAACAAAGAAGCATACAGGTTGACACCTCAAGAGAATGAATAATTCAAGAACAAGGTCCAAGATCTATTAGAAAAGGGTTTATTCTAGGAAAGCTTAACCCCATGCAATGTGCCAACTCTATTGAGTCCAAAGAAGGATGGAGGATGGAGAATCTGCATAGTTTCTAGAGACATCAATAATATCACTATCAGGTATAGATTTCCCTTACCTAGGATGGATGATTTGATGGATTGCTTGAGTGGAGAAAGTTACTTTTCAAAGAGAGACTTGAAAAGTGGTTATCATCAAATGAGAATGAGAGGAGGAGATGAATGGAAATCAATATTCAAGACAAATGAACGTTGTATGAGTGGCTTGTTATGCCATTTGGCTTAACAAATTCCCCAAGCACATTCATGAGGTTGATGAATGAATTACTCAAATAATTCATAGGTAAATTTTTCATTGTATATCTGGATGATATAATAGTCTTTCGTAAAACTGAGGAGGAATATTTGAGACACCTAAAATTATTGATGCGAAGGTTGTAGAAAGAGAAGCTGCTGATAAATTTAAAGAAGTTATCTTTTATGAAGACATAACTCATATATTTTGGTTTTGTGATCTCTTCAAATGAACTAAAGATGGATCCAGAAAATGTGAGATCTATCAGAGATTGGTCATCACCAAGGAGTATATTTGAGGTAAGAAGCTTCCATGGATTAGCAAGTTTCTATAGGAAATTCATTAGAAATTTCAGTGGTATATGTACACCAATATTAGATACTATGAAGAAGAGACACAAATATTTTAAGTGGACAAAAGAGGTTCGGAAGAGCTTCAGGATATTGAAGGATAAGATCACAGAATGACAAATTATGTTTCTACCCTATTTTGGAAAGACATTTCAGGTGATATGTGATGCTAGTGGAGTAGCAATTGGAGCAATCTTAAGTCAAGATAATAGACCCATTGCATATTTCAGTGAGAAATTGAATGATACCAAGAAAAAGTACTCCACATATGACAAACAATTCTATGCAGTGATTCAAGCCTTGAAAAAATGGAGGCATTATCTCATTCCCAAGGATTTTGTGTTGTATAGTGATAATAAAGCTCTATAGTTCATAACCAGATAAGAGAAGTTGAATCAGAGGCATGCAAAGTGGGTGGAATTTATGCAAAATTTCACTTTTTTTATCAAGCATATTTCTGGTAGTGCAAATAAAGTTGCATATGCTTTGAGTAAGAGGTGTTTGATTATGCAGGAATTTCAAGTGGAAACCTTGGGGTTTGAACACCTTAAGGAAATGTATGGTGAAGATGCAGACTTCAAAGAAGCTTATGAACCATGTGAAAATTCTTTAGTAAGGGATAGAATCCCATGCATGGAATATTTGATTTAGGGTGGATTGTTGTTCAAAGGGAGAAAATTGTGCATACCAAAATTCTCAATGAGAGATAACATGTTGAAAGAGAAGCATAGTGGAGTCCTAGAAAAAAAAAAATTCCATGATAAAACATTCGCACAGTTGAGTAGCTCATACTATTGGCTAGGTATGAGATATGAAGGGAATAAATTTGTGAACAAATGCAGAATTTTCCAGTATGCAAAAGGAAGACAACATAACAATGGTCTTTATCAACCATTTCCTATTCCAGACAGGCCTTGGGATGCTATCAACATGGAATTTTTTTTGGGATTACCAAGAACCTAGAGGGGAAGTGATTCCATATTTTTGGTAGTTGACATATTTTCCAAGATGGCACAATTTATACCATGCCAAAAGACAAATGATGCTACACATATAGAAAGTCTATTTTTTTAAAGAAGTTGTGAGACTACATGGTTTTCCCAGGAACATTGTTTCAGATAGGGACACCAAATTTGTTGGTCATTTATGGAGAACGTTGTGGAAGAAATTGGGTACAGATTTGTCATGCATCTCATCATATCATCCTCAGATAGATGGATAGACTGAGGTGGTAAAAAAAAGTCTAGGTAATTTGCTGAGAAGCTTAGTCACTGAGCACTATTGAGGACAAGGTATGAATTAACTTACTCAATCATTTTTTAATCTTACCTGGTTAGAAAAAGATAGTCGAGAATGTCACTCTGGGTTTTATAGCCTCAAAAATATTCTCCCAATCCGTAAGTATTAATTACTAGGATTGAGGATTATTTATTAATGAAAATAATGTTGCAATATGAAATAAAGTTTATATAAGTTTCTGAAATATACATAGATTATAGAAAGTAAACATGGAGACCAAAAAGAAAAAAGTAACCAAGTCATCAATACACATATATAAGACAGAATAACAATCTGATTTATTTCATTCTAAGATATCAAAAGTGTTTTTCTCTTTACAAACCCCTATGAGGGCATGGACCAAAGTCTGATTTAGAGATCCTCGATGAAAACCATACAAAAAGACTCTGACAATCAAGCAAAACTAAAATTTATAATCTGGATCAGCTTGCCACAAACTACAACCAATTTGACTCTACCAGATATTATTTATCAGCCATGAAACTTAATTCACAAATAGACAAGAATACACAGGCTATCAAGGATGGATCAACACCTATAAAACAATAGTATGAAAAGTTTGGTTTAGTCTTGAACCTTTTTGCCTACAATAAGACCTTGTTGTCACAAAGAGAATTAGGCTTTGAATAAACTCAATAATGAATGAAAATTGAAACTATATTAGGAAACCAAAAGAGAAAACCTTAGTCTTTCTTTCTCCTTCTATTGTCCCCTTGTCTCTTCCTCTCATTCATCTTTTATTCTTTCCAAATAAGTTGAAGTAGTTCAACTACTTTCTTTAATTAAGTTAGTTTGACTTAACTAATTAGTTTAGGAGAAATAAATAATAATAATAGTTAAGGGTCTTTAATTAATAATAACTAGGTAGGTGGGACCCCTTGTAACTCCCGTAAATATATTCTTTTCAAATTATAAAATATAACACAAAAAGGATAATCATTTAAACCACATGCCACCCTTATATCTCCCTTAAATATCCTCCAAACTGGATATTTTAAATATCAGAAATAATTTATATCATATCCAGAAATATATATAAATATCCACATTATCCACATTATCCCCAAAATACCAAAACATAGCTTGTTGTACAAAATTCTGAAAACCAGTAACATTGTCTTCATCAACTCAAATCATAAAAACACATAATCTAAAATCAATACTTTCCACTCTGGGAAACAATTTTTCTTTTTTCATTGTTGTCTCCCTTTGACTTACCAGAAGTATCTCATAGTTGGTTAGACCCTTGAGGTTGTATATCATTGATTACATGGGAACAATCATCCTTCAAATGCATGCAGCAAGAAACAGAGTTTGAGGAATCATCAAAGGGAGAAGAAGGGGAGGAAATTGTTTTTCCTTTATCTTGCAAAGGTTGGGGCATATTAGTTTTTAGTCTTTTACTAATATGTGAAGATTGAATAGGTGAATCAACACAAGAAATATGGAAATTAGGATTAACATGTGGTGGGGGAGGAAATGGCATATTGGGCCAACCATGATGGTGAGAGACATTCGGGTTGACAATCTCTTGCCATCCATCATTTACAGGGTCTTTTGGTTTCAAGGACACATGTGGAGGAATGAGAATTCCAGAGATGTTTTGAGGCTGGAAAAGAGGTATTTCTGGCTGAGGGTGAACTATTCCATGACCAATCTCATTAAATAACCCATCTTGGAACAGTTGGTTCAATTCTTGGGGGTCAGCATCAAAATAGATGGAAAATCTCAGCCTTCTAGGACCTCGGTTCCAATTTCCCCTACCTTTTTTTATTTCTACCATGGCTGCCCCAACTAAAGAAACTCATTCTGTAGTAGCATTTCGTCAGTAATGAAGCTCTTAATGAACCATACATGACACACTTCTTACATGAATAAAAAAATGGCTCAAAAATTGAGACGAGATACATGCAAATCCATCGATAACAAACCATTTTTTAATCTCCAAGTGAATAGGGGGTGATAGGGCTCATGGGACATATGGAGGGAGTGTAATTAGTGAAAAGTGATATAATGATAGGGGATTAATACATGAATATTGTTCATCAATTAATCAAAAATTTACTGTGTCATAAAGTATCAAAATATCAGTCATCGATCCTTGTTGTGTTATCCTTTTGTCGCTTTTGCACAGACTTTTTCTTTTACAATTTATTTCACAGAACAAGGATGAAATAAATGAAATTGGGATTATGAGGGGAATGTAATGAGAGAAAAGTGATAGAATGGTAGGGAAACAATATGGATACGTTTCAATTGAAAATAAATCAAAACATGCAAACAAAACATATCTCTGTTCAGACCTTCAAAGTTCAACAATTTTCACCTTTTCAAAACAACAATTTAAAATGTTACTTCCTTTGAAAATTTTGTTTGTTGGCTTCCAAAAAATAATCTATATACCTATAATTATTTAATTACAACAACCTTTTCATTCATATAATCATTATATGACATTCATAACTAACATCCTTTCCATTGGTATGAGAAACCATAATAGCCTTTGATCCATAATCATACATTAACTATGTTGGCCCTTGACCAAGTTTTGGGAGATCCTTGGTTAGGTTTGACCTATTTTGGGACTTTGATAGCCTATCAAAGGTGGATCGCAAGATGAAGAAGAGATCGCAGGATCTCGGCCCCTTTTTGGGTCCTTTTTGGGATTTGGGATTATATAACGGGTATGGGGATCTCGGCCCATGGGTTTACCCATGTTTAGGCCTATTTTGTAAAGTATAAAAAGATGTCTAGGAAATGTAAGGAAAGGAATATATACATATCTGTGTGATATTGGGCTAAGTGCTAAGTATGGATTGTAGGTTCTTTGTTCATATTGTGTGCGACTTACATAGATACATGCAAGTAATTGTAAGAAGGCTTGGTGATGTACCCTAACTCGAAGAAGGAGGATCTGGTGGAGTGCGTGCAGATCTCCTGTCTTCTGTGGAGTAGGATTTTGATGCTATGTTCCTGTAAGAATCTTG
Organism: Picea mariana; assembly: GCA_032191745.1. Lineage (NCBI taxonomy): Eukaryota > Viridiplantae > Streptophyta > Pinopsida > Pinales > Pinaceae > Picea > Picea mariana. The sequence continues at coordinate 155,544 of JASDQU010105624.1, forward strand.
ACTGAGGATAATAAATAAGAAGAGTTGGTGGACGTAGCCCCAGGGTGGGGGTGAACCACATACATGTTGTGTTGCCATGCTTTGTGCGATGTGTTGATGTGTTTATGTCTTTACTTGCTAAGTGCTTTGATATAGATAGATAGATCTGTTTATGATTTGTGCTAATGATGTATATGGATGTTAGATATGAACTATGTGAATGTGATTAGTTCATGAATCTTCTAGATATAATCTACCTCTCTATGATAAGTGCTTAGATACATTAGATCTGGATGAATGGTGCAATACTTTGTTTTATCTGTAGAGTAGATAGTGGTCAAATATTGATGAACTGTCGATGCTAAGTGCTATGTTAAGTATTAAAATCATAGATCTGTATCCTAGCTAAGGTTGAAGAAACCTGATTTCTACAACCACCCCTGCCTCTACCTCGGGAGAGACTTCATATTATTTGCAGGTGTTGCCGAAAGGGACAGTAGTTAGGGTTTTGTTGGTGCATTGTTGTAGCGTTGAACCTTGGGTCTTCCCTTGTGCCAACAAATGGTTCCACTGTCCAGACTAAAACTATGATTTCTCAGAACTGAGAAAGAATAAGCTTTGTGCAAAGATCCAACCTGAAACTGTGATTGCTGGGAACTGAGGAAGAAGAAGCTTTCTGCAAGGATCTGACCTGAAACTGTGAAATCTTCATGCATAGATCTATTTCCCTAGTGCGCAACATTCCACTTGACCTGTGAAGATTTGTGACAACAAAATAGGTCATATCTGAAGAAAAGAGGTAAGATCTGGAAGCTTTGTACTCTGATAAAGGTAAGAATAGTGAAAAGTTCTAGATCTGAAAGCTTTGTGCTCTGTAGAAGTAAGATGAGTGGAAAGTTTTGTTTCAACAGTATGGATCTAGGTATGTTTGATAGATTATGTCCTAGCTTCAAAACTAGGGCACTAATAGATGAAAGAAGGTTTGACATGCATAGATCTGATAAGAATAGTGAAAGATATGTTATACCTATGCATAGAAAGAATGTTTTGACTAACAAGTGGATAAAGGATCCTAGAAATAAATGTTTGCGGGTTAGCTACTATGATCCTAGCGCATAGTAAAGGAAAATTTGGGAATCATGTAAAAGAAAGAGAGTATTAACCCTCTGTTACAGTTGCAGAAACTGGGACACTATGCTAAGGAGTGACCTGGGAGAAGACCTAGTTGTCTTTGTTGCAAAGCTATGGACCATGAAGTATTGGATTTCCCTAGAATGATTTCTAAGCTTGAAGGAATGAACATGAGAGAAGAAAATCCTAAGGAAGATCCAGAAACTATGATTATGGTAGAACCCCAGAAAGAATCAAAGAAAGTATGGCTACAGATGAAAGAAACCTTGAATGATCACCGACATATCAGTTTATTAGAGGTCTTCAAAGAAAAAGAATGTATTGAAGCAAGAATAGGAGACTTAGACATTGACTGTGTTCTGGATGAGGAAACAAATCTGAATATCACGACAGAAAGAACTTGGGAAGCTATAGGAAGGCCTGTTATGATTCCTTCATTAAGAGGAATAGGACTATTCAAAGAAAAGTTGATAAACCTATGTGGAAAGCTTACCCATATATCTATGAATGCCAATGGGACTTCGACAGAGGAGGATTTCAAGATTGTTAAATTTATTGAGAATAGTGCCCCATTTACCATGTTACTAGGAAAACCTTGGATTGAATGAGATCAGGCCAGAAGGAAGGAGGAAGAAGAAGCTTTAGAGAAGAAGAAACAAGAGTTAAAATATTTCAAGACTAGAAGGATCACACACTTGATTTAAGAACAGAAGAACAGATTGAAGCTATCTAACACCAAAGACCCATATGTCAAAGATTTCATAACACTAGAAGACCCACAGAAGATCGAAGTACCTATTCCAGATAGAGAAGAAGTATCACCCTTGAATCTTAGGAAATAATCTCAACAAYGAGAAGTAACTATGTCAAACACAGATAAGAATCAAAATGGAAAAAGGAATACTSAGACAAATCTYACTAGAAAGAAGGCCAGAAAGATAAGTAAAAAGAGAGCTAAGATCTAAAAGTTACATAAGGTTCCAGAGGGAACTTCACAGAGRGAAAATTTGCAAAATTGGAGATTTGCTGGGATAACATAATAGTGCCACATGGMACTTCACTAGGGTGAAGAAATATAGTCGTTGGGAACAATATAAACATTAGGCTGACCCTCCGAACGGGTASAAAGACATTTATGGTGCTCCACCAGACCATTGGACCATGCCGTAATGGACAGAACAGAGTTAACGAAGGCTTCTCACCCATTGCAAGAGATATGTTGCTAAGTTATCTATTTATCCCACCATGCCATGCACTGAGAACACTTTTTCTAACCATGAATCTGATCCCATAGACTYATTKATTTTACACATTTATCATTGTGCTATTGTCCTCTATCCCATTGCAATGTCTAAGTTACTCCTTGAACCCACAATTTCCAACCTTGAGCATGTATGTCAGACGAGTTCAGCACTGGAGAGAAATTTGTCGAAGAAGTTCTCATCGACCTCATGACTGAATGAGTAATGTCAATGTCTATAGGTATACAATATTCATTGATGAGAGGACTACAAGTCCCTCTGTCGACTACTCGCGGAGCTAGATTATCCCAACCCTCAAAAGAAAAGAGAACCAAGCACAAAGATGACCTAGCAAATGAGAATATGTTTCCAACCATATTTCCCTATTATGTCCTACCTTTGGCTGGTGTGGTGAATCATGATAGTGTGCCAAGATATTTCGAGTGCACCATGGTCACTACGTACCTCGTAAAGGGGATACATGAAGTTTGTGCACAGTAGGATAAGATCACATCATTGAACTTTAGCGAATTAAACCTCGGAGATTGCAAGATCTATGGTATGCTCGCCCCATACAAGTACCTAACTAGAATGAAGGGAAAGAATTCAAATATAATTCTCTAGCCGTGGACAATGAACCTCGCGCAGTCCACCCTACTGAATGTCATGAAGATCCCACACCTCGAAAGACACCAGGAAGTCAACGCATGTGTCAATCTGCTACTGTCGTGTTACCATGGTAGCTACTTATGGATAGACTTTCATATTAGAATTGACCCAATGTTGATCCATAGGATCATAGGACTAAGCATTCAAGGACTTGAACCATAGGATTTTTATCCAGGAAAAGTCGTAGATCACGTGCTGGCACATAAGATCAAGGATACATATGGTGATGTTGAGAAGGGAACAAGAGGCTACAAGGTAGCTTCCATCTAGAGTGGAGGAGTGCACCTAGCATGTCAACTCATATCTGGAAAGTTAGTAAGGAAGAACCGACCTATGCAGGTCACCGACTTTGTCATTGACCTTGCAAGGAAGTGCGTGGAAGGCCTACAAATGAATTGGGAAAAGTACCTAGTTAACCAATTGGAACTAGACTATCGAGAAGCACAGGATCAGGGTTATGAATTTCATTTCAGCTGGCTCCTAATCCTAATTGCATTTGTTGTCTACGATATGTAGGAAGGTGCGACCTTCCCATACATAGAGTTGTTTAAACCACTTGCTGCGAAGTTCGCTGCCCTTTTGTATTCAAGTGATATGAACAAATAGTGGTAGTCAAATGTTGTGTTTCATACATATTACCTCCAACTAAAGAGAGCCATCGAAGATGAGCCTCACATGAATCCAAACACCTTAAATAGGTTCTGACCCCTGATAAATTTCAACAAAGATCAACACTTCATCTACATTACAATGCGATTAGATGAACAAAAATAGCAACTCCAGTCATATTATAAACTTACAGAAGAAGACCTTGAGGAGATCACTAAGGAATGGTTCGCTAACCTCCTTATCCCCACCAACCCTACAAATATATATGATCTTGACAACCCAGAGGACACTCATAAAGAAAAAAATACACCCAAGAAGACTGAGGAGGTCCAAAATTTAAGCAGTACCTCAGGAAAGACTACTTCAGTGTCACTTGACCGAGGTGGTGATGACAAAGTAGAAGCTAAATAGAAGCCAGGCAAAGTAACACCACCTAGAGATGAGGTTGACCCCTTGAATAAGAATAAGTTCCGCCCCCCCAAAACCTTCTTCCCGAAAGAAATTGAAAGCCACCATGACCAAGATGTAGATTGTCCTCACCTCCGATGATTTTGACTTCATCATAGCATCCCTGAACGACGCTTCACTGGAAATAACAGAGAAACAAGAAGCCAAGTAGGAAGAAATGTATAATATGATTGGATTCAATCTTTGAGGGGTACAATAGGCCCTTTAGTCTAGCCGCGCAGTCTCCACCACACCCCTGCCATCGGGAGAACCATAGTTGGGAGATGAGACAACCCAACTCCACCGACTAGCTGATACAATCAAAGCTCGTCTTCGATGAGCATAAGAAGAAAGCGAACAAGCAACCCATGCCTTGAAGCAAGTGCAAGGCGTACCCATAGAACAATGTAATGCTGCAGAATAGGAAAATATTTCTCTCCAAGAGAAGTTTGATGAAGAAAAATCACAGATGCAGCAAGGAAAAGAATAGTTTCTCATGGAGCAACTCGAAGTGAAAGAAGTGGTCAGCAGAGCACTTCACTCTGTGACAGTCTTAGAAATAAAGGCAGAGGACTGAGTCACACAGCAATTAGAGCATCTCATAGAAGCTATCTAGTAGCTACAACAACACATAGCAGACTTAGAGCTCCACACAGTGCCTGAGACTCCACTGGATGTAAGGGATCAAAGAGAGGCAACCGCCTAGAGCGCAGTTGAAAGGATAAAGGACCTTTCCATGGAATGCAAGAAACTGAGTAATCATAGTGCCCAGATGTATGATAAGCTCATTGAGAACGCATAATTGCAGGCACTGGAGTCACATCTCCAGAAAGAAAAGCAACAAGAAGAGACAATACAGGTGCAGTTGAAGCCCCTATCAGTTGTGGAAAGAATGAAGCGATCCCAAGAGCAACACACTACGCAGCATTAGATCCAAACTATCCAGAGCAGAGTTATGGAAGTAACTCAGAGGCTCCAACCTATGCAATATAAGGCTTACCAATTTTTCATAGAGGTCGAAGGTTGAGGAGCAGAACTCAAGCAGGTTGTCACTGCAATTGAACAACACCTGGAGGGACCTGTCAACAATGCAGTTATCCAAGAATTCATTAAATAGGAGGTTGTGGCTCAACAATAAGTTGCAGCAGCTCGATCCATGCTCGAGGCTTTTGAAGCAAAACTACCTAGACCAGAGTGACTCGAGACGAGTCACAGGTGAGTGTTGGGGGCCTGCTGGACCTTGACCAAGTTTTGGGATATCCTTGGTCAAGTTTGACTTATTTTCAGACTTTGGTAGCCTGTCGAAGGTGGAGCGCAAGAAGAATCAGAGATCG
>JASDQU010105624.1:162246-174850 GCA_032191745.1 Picea mariana
GTAGAAAACTCATTCCCTATCACGATTTACCACATAACAATAATATGCAACAATTCTCTCTGTTGTAAGGATTTCCAAAACAACAAATAGCCAATTCCAACAAGAAACAAAATGAAGCCAATCTCATTAATCAACACTTCAATATGAGCATCTAAGAACAAACCCGTGCTCGACCAAAAGCATGCATAATGCTTCCATCAACTTCTGGGTGGCGTTAATTTCATACTGTGTAATTATTTCCAGGAAACGGTGAGGTCATAAGCAAGGAACTAACTGCTCGAGGTTTTGACAAGGCAAGAAACACTTTAATCTTTCATCAATTCACATTAAAAACCCATACGATCAAAAAACGTGTGTACACTAGCCACAGAGATGAACATGGTGTGGGAAAACTTAATCAAAGAGACATGTATTAACAATCCATAGACAGGGTACTTGCAAAGCTCAGAGATTGGGCAAACCATGATAATCAATTTCAACAGTGAAACCAAACCCAAAAACCCAAGCCATGATCGAACAGGCTTCACTGTAAATTTAATCCAGTGAATCCATGCAAATATTATCCACAACAAGGAGAGCATAAGCATTTCTTTTCTTTTCTTTTTTATTTAAAGTGCCAATAGTCTAGAATAAGACCATTTGAAAGCATGGACACAACCAATACACAGCTCAAAATCTCAAAACAACTTAAGAATCACATAGACCATGAGTAATCTAGAGCCAAAAGTTGATTCAAAGGGAAGAGTAACCATCATGAATGGAAGAGTAAGAAACCCATACCTGGAAAACCTTGCACGAGGAAGAAAACTASACTATATACCTCCTTCACAACCAAACAAGGTTGAGCAACAATAACTACCAGAGACAAAACCAAAATGCAAGAATGGCTAGGGTGAAGGGATTGAGGGGATTTTGGGTGACATGTAGTATATGCACRTCACTTCTCCCTTCCAACTTCATTCAATTCAAAGTACGATCCAAGCCAATTCACCATAGCACTAAACAATTAATCAACGAAATATTCATTGCCACATCGCTTTTTCATAGTGCGCCACCCCTTTGTAATAACAACTTATTTAAACAACAATGTGCTAGGAACATAACCCAATGTGAAACCATATATGAAATTTGAACAAGGTGCATAGCCATAGTATCAAGGGTCTAGAGAACCCATCCTTTTTCATGATAATATAACATTATAACTCAAGTATAGTTCTTTTATTCAAAAGAGCTCCATTTTTATCCTCTATCAAGATCATTTAAACCATTTAGTGCCATGTTTAATGCAATATCAAAACCAAAACTGATAATAATTCTTTTATCCACAGGAAAGTCTTAACATATTATGTCAGAGATCATCAAATCCATTTAGTGTCATGTTTTAATATCCAACCATCGCATGTTACCACAACAATTTACACCATGATTTTAAGCAAATGAACTGTAGAAGACTGTGTTGGTACCATCACATAGGCAACAAAATATAAGAACAACATATCCACCATAGCGCCATAAGTCTAACAAGGGGTCCCCACCTACTAGTTTATTATTAATATAGTTAAATAATAAGGCTTCACAATCATTTGCGAGTATAGTATTCATTGTTTCACTTTTAAGCGTCAACAAACTAGGACTCCACATGGAAATATGTTTCCAACAGATTAAGAACTCAAAATGTATAGTTTTGCAGACTAGGTGAATAGTAGATCAAAGAATTATATACCAGAATGATTATGTGATAGGGGAAGTGAGGACGTTTAAGGGAAAAAATGATTCGGGACTTTGGGAATAACTCATGAAAAATGTTACATATGAGGGGTTTATTCCTGTATGCATAACATTCAATTGGTCATAGTGAAAAAATTTATTGTTTAAAGGAGAACAACTTATGGTGTTCTATTTTTTAATCTCAGGGTGGGGGGAAGAAAGGGAAGACAAAAAGTAGGGATGAAAATCCAATTATCTATCTAACAACAATACTGAAAGCGAAAAGCAATTTCAATGATGTCTAAAAGGGGGACATCATAACAGCTATGTAACCTGATTTTTATTGATTAAAAATACTTACATAATAACATCGTTGTGGAAAAACTGATCCAGAGTTTATTTATGAAAAGAAAAATAAATTAATAAAAGACAAACATCAGAAAGAAAACAATAGAAAATGAAAAACAACAAAGCAAAATCGAAGCAGTGAAACAAATAATTATGATACAAAAGTGACTTTGATGCAGTGTTTTAACCTTCAAACTGGTTCCACATAGTGTTTCAAGTGGGAACCGTTGGTACTATAGGAAACTGATCGCTCTTCCAAGTCTTTTAGAAGATAAGAATTTGTACCCAAGACAAAAGAGATTTTAAAAGGACCCAACCATAATTTTTGAAACTTTGAATATCTTCCTCTATTAGCATGAGTTGAATCCAAAATCAATACCTTCTCATTTACTTTAAATCTAACAGCTTTTGCACTTTTATTGAAATATTTCTTTACAGTTTGTTCTCTTCTCTTTATGTTCTCCAAAGCAAACATCCTTTGTTCCTCTAAAGATAATAGTGCATTTATCCTTTGAGAGAAATTAGAAGAATTTAATTCTTCGATCTGTAGCATCAGTTGTAGAGAAGAAATTTCCAACTCGTTAGGAATAATAGCTTCTTGACCATAAACAATATGAAAGGGAGTGCAACCTGTGCTTACCTTGGTAGTGGTGTGATCTACCGAAAGGGCATAGGTGAGGAGGGTTTTCCATTGATGAGGCTTATCTTCAATGGGCCTCTTGATAATTCTAACTAGATTTTTGTTAGTAGACTTGACTTGCCCATTTCCTTGAGGGTAATAAGATGATGAGGTAAAATATTTGAATCCCATCTTAGCTAGAAACCGAGTCATCTTAGTAGAAATGAAATCAAGACCATTTTCTATAATAATTTCTAAAGGAATGCCAAATATGGAGAAAATATTAGTCTCAAGGAAAGAAATAACCTATTCATCCTTTGAATGTTTAAGTGGGGCAACTTCAGTCCATTTCGTAAAATAATCTATGGATATCAAGATAAAAACATGCCCTGTTGAAAATGGGGGATTAATAGGACTGATAAAATCCATACCCCATTTCAAAAAAGGAAAATCAGGGAGGACATGTTGCAGAGGCATAACAGAAAAATGTTATTTTCGAGTGAATTTTTGGCACTTGTCACAAGATATTGAAAAGTTATAAGAATCTTGAAAAAATGAAGGTCAGTAATACCCTTTTCTGATGATTTTAAAAATGGTAGTTTTAGTAGAAAAGTGGCCACCCACATGAATAAAAAAATATGAAGATCCATGGGTTTCTTGTAACAGTTTTTGTGCTTCCTCATTATTCACACACCGAAGTAATATACCATCTGAAGATCTCTTGAATAAGAAGCCTCCTAAGATAACATATCTAGAATATTCAAGATGGATCCTTATCCTTTGATGAGTATCTAATTTATCTGGACATTTTTTATTTTGCAAGTAATACACCAGATTTTTATACCATATGGATGTTTAGCTATAGGAAGGATTTGACTATCAATGTAAAATAGTGTTGAAAGAGGATTATCTTGTTCGTCAATTTCTTCACTTGCTTCAACATGTTGAGCCAAGTGAAGGGGTAAGTCTCATCCCTTAATTGTTTTTGAAGTCATGATAGTTAAATCATGCTTTTGTATATTGTCAAGCCAATGTGCAAGCTTCCTTGAAAGATAAGTCTTTGAAAGCAATAACTTGACAGTAGGCAAAGGGACTCTTACCAGTGTGTGCTTACCTAGGATAATGTGGAAAAATTTCTCCATAGCTTTAACAAGATAGAAACCATGTTTTTGGATATAAGAATATTTAAATTCGTCGTCTAACAAGCTTTGACTCATGTAATCTATTGGTTTTTCGTTATTATTGTCATCACATTGTACAAGAATAGCAGAAACTGCTTCTTCTGTGGCATTAGTGTATATAATAAACTCTTTCTCTAAGTCTGGTTTCACCAAAACCAGTACAAAATTCATTGTTCTCTTAATCTTTACGAAATCATTCTCGACGTCTTCAGTCCAAGAGAAGGAGCGATCTTGCTTGAGAATATTGTGAACTGGTTTCACTATTAAAGAAAAATCAAGAACAAATCTGCGGACAAAGTTGATAATGGCCATAAAGGCTTGAACCTCATTTTTGGAAGTGGGAGTAGGAATATTTAGAATAGCAACAATCCTTTTGGGATCTATGCTTATTCATGAATTAGAAACAATATGCCCAAGGAGCTTTCCCTTGGTGATTGTTACGAGGAAAATCTCTCTATGGCTAAGGTAAACCACAAAAGATGAAAATACTACATAAATTGACTCTCTTCTCAAGTATGCTATGAAAATAAATATGCTAGAAAGACCAGCTAAAATGCCTACCTCATCCAGACGTTCGATGAAGTCCACCCTTGAACACTTGACCCAAAGAAATATACCTCCAACTAGTCCTCAAAAACCAAGAAAAGAAAGCATATGGTGATAATAAATAATGTTAGCACATTCAATAGCATAATCCATTAATAAACATGACAAATACGTCCATGGAATAATAATTCAGTATATTTTTGAGATATCAATTGGATGGGAAAAGAGTATTTCTATTAATATATGATCAACAAAAGTGAAAATTTTATAGACTTCCATGTCGACATGGTTCAGAACCGAGAAGTTAAATTCCTTCCAGTTGTGCCTCCACCACTTCAATCCTCCACCAAAGGAAAGATCATAAGAGCGAAATAATGAGTTTCTCAATCAATAAGGGAAGAGCTCGGGGGTTGAACATTGTGTTTAGACTTAAAGGACAAAGGGATGCAGACTCAATGTGAAGTAAATAATTTCAACAGAGTAACTTTGCTCTCAAAGTTGAATTCTTTCTCCTCTTTCCATAGCTCGGAATTGGCCCATTTATAGCCTTTGAAATGGAACTGAATGGCTAAGTCAGAACATTTCTAGTATATGGAAGGCCAAGGATCATAGATCTCATGTCGTGACATGGAAACCCGAAATTAATTTTTATTTTATGGCTCAAATCTCGATGTACATGGGTTGTAGTGGATCATCCTTCATATACGCATGTTGTATTGTAGGCAAGATACGTAAATGTGGAAAAATATGTACTTTTGGCTCTAGATTTTATAAATGGGGATGATAAGTCTGCATAGGGAAATGGAAAAAGGCCTTTTGTGCAAGATTGAATAGGGTGAGGAAAATCTTGCTATAAAAGATGCCCCCTAATGTGTGAGGTCAAAGGAGTATCTATGATGAAAAAAATACATTATAAACAACCCATAAGTGGAGTGATGGGGAACCAACTGGAAGAACTAGTTTCTCATTACATTTTGCACTAACTTTGCATACATGGATACCAATAGAATTACACTGCAGATCCATGTGAAAATATACCAAATAAGTGTTTATCGACCTGAATAGGAAAATACAAATATGGTTACATGACAATGGCTATCATAGTCATGAACAACGCCCAGTAGAACCAATGTCAAAATCAATCTGAAGATATCTGTATATAGTGGAGTACAATCTGATCTCCCATGGTCACCAAAGTCATATAGGTATTGGTCCAATGAAAAATAAGCAACAACTTAGGAAAATTGTGGCCACATAGTGATGTCTTCAAGTCTTCTACATAATGCGCCAAGGGTGCAAGTCTACATCATGTGAATAAAGGAGTTGAGTTTGAACACAATAAGACATTGTTTGATTACCGGTCATTGAGGTATACTGTTAACAAACAAGAGACATCCTACCGATAATGAAATTAGGTATCAAGGAACCAAGTACATTCTTACAAGTTGAAATAAAGGATTTGGTGTTGAACACCTAAAGAATCCATTGATTAGGAGACATTGAGGTATTCCCAACTATCGATGGCGAGAGAACCTGCCACTAATGACTACAAGACTCAAGGTACTCATAAGACTCTAGGTCTCATTTCAAGAATAGATGAGTTGAATTCGATGGAAGGAGACCCACTAAAAGGAGAGAATTAAGGCATCTCTCATCAGTAATCACAAGGAACAAAGCAAGAGCTTCATGATTTGGTGGAAATCGGACGAAGAGCATGTTCATGAACCAATCACCCTGTGTGTCTTTCACGGGTTCCAAGTGAAAGCGATACATGAAAAAGACCCTTTGAATAACATCCAATGATGAAAACTGTTGAAAAAGGTGAGGAAACTACCAATAAGGATAATGGCATCCAAGACACTGCATGAATCCCAATGTGTGAATATATGTCTTGTTGTCGATCACAAGGGAAACCACCCAGTCAATGACCAATGATGAAGCATCGACTATTGGGTTCAAAGTTACCTACCAATGATGAAAGTAGGACCAAGGTTCATGATAGGACTACAATATCATGTGATTCTGAGACAAACTAAGGGTATGGTTGACATGCAAAGTCAAGAGTTCTGAGAAGTGGCCGACACAAGTTGATAGAAGTCATTTGAATAAGAGCATGAGACATATGGAGGACTTCGGCAGCATAGACTCAATGATGAAACCATGAGATGTGAGAGGCATCAATAAAACTCTCTATAGCGACTCGAAGAGTAACTAGTTGATAGAGTAGACTTTGTAATGAGATCAACATCCTAAGGCCATGTTAATCCCAAATTATGATGAAAAATTGGCTCAATAACTTTGTGTTATGTTCAAAGGCGACACAACTCCTACCAACATAAGATAATACTCCCTTCCCACCCATATTTGTTTTGTTTTTTCATAGACAAATGAATTCTATGATATAGAGGAGGAAATGAATGTCACAAGCAAGAAAAACTAGTTCCAGCAATGGAACATACCTATTCTCAATGCAAGGAGATGCATGCAGGATATGGACACTCGAGGGAATGTTCCCTCCTAGATATAGGGTGTCAAATTGCAAAGGATAAAATCAAGGCTCTTCTTGGTTTAGGATGAAAAAACTGCCAATGAAAATGGTTTATAATGCAAAGCGAGAACTGGATATAGGCTCAATACTACAAGCAAGGGCATGAGATGCAATCACAACTTAACACCAACAAATGTCCCTTTTTATGTCATTTACTCTAATTGGTGTGAAAAATGGATAAACTTGTGCCAAATAGACATCCTTTCAAATCCAATTTATGAGTGTGAAAGAGACAAGTTCGCTCGACAATATTTTCGCTTTTTGAAGACGAGTTGGATAAGAGCTTAAATTAAACTTGTTTGGGAGCCCTTGAGGTATAAGGAAGAATGTTTATGAGTGAGAAATGAGGCTCACCATAAATTCATGTATTATCTATGAGGGGCTCCTGGTCCTATGGAAAAAATCTCTGCATGGGCACCAAATGAAGAAGAGGTTCTAACTAGGGCACCCATGTTCGGTAAGTCTCTACCACTTGATAATGACACTACTTATAGAAGATGGAAGGTTATGTGTCATAAAAAATGGGTTTGTACCTAAGAAAAAAAGTGACAGTTATAGGATAATGCAAAAATTCATGATGGAATGGATACCTATCCTATATGCTGGGTAATGAAAATACCTATCTGTGGTGACAAACGACCAACAAAACATTAGAATCAGCAAGAATCCATGGTAAAAACTACAAAAACCAACTCAATCCACATTTGTATTAGTTCATTAGGAGAAAAATGACTCAAAACTATAGAAAGTAGGTAAAAATTGTTATAAATAGTAAAAAAACCAAAAATTACTATGTCATTTTGATTTTTTACCCAAATAGTGAAAATTGGACTAAACTACCTCTGAGATTCAACTAGTGATTATGGAAGCTTCAGGAAATGAAATCAGAAACCGTCTGGACCAGCTAACTCTTCTTCCCTTCCTCTTCATTTCTATTGGATTAAAGTTTTGGATTAGGTTCCAAATTTTGAGTAAATTAGGGCGTAAATTGTGAAATTTGGTGTACGCGGGTTGTCTCTTATCGGGTTGCATATACAATGGGTTATACATGCCAGTGCGAACCACAAGGCGCATGTACCCATCCCTATACACGAATATAAGTGAAGCATCTCACGTACACACACGTAATCAATTATTTCTAAGGTTCCTAACTCAAGTTTTGCCTTTCCTTTGGCAGGATAGTTCTTGAATGGAGAGAGAGAGAGAATGAGGAGGTCGATGTTGTTGTCAATCGAGATCTAGGGGTCCAAATGGCCTTGAAGAGATGTGGGTTATATAAATTTTGGGCACTCAAATGGATGAGGACCTAGGTGAGGTTGCTTGAGATGCGTGTGGGTTACTGGGACCCTAAGAGTGAAAGCTTCATCCTCGATGGGAAACCATTGAGGATTGAAGTAGAGGATATATACTTTTTTATTGGATTATCACACTGGGGAGAGGTTGTAAACCGAAAATCATTGGGAGCAGGGAGAGGAATGAAAATAGAGGATTACATAGAGGCCCACTGGGTAGCACAGACACTGAAGGTCGAGTGTCAAATCCCTATTCGGGCGATAAATAGTCTCATCCTGAATATTGTTGTCCTCGTATTGACCAGGATCACTGGTTCAACCCCATTGCACTAGGCATAGAGGTCGCTCATGTTCAATGCAGTACAATGTTTAATACCAATAGTATATGAATGGTGTACCTCACTACTGGAAAATATGAAGATCCAGTTGACAGAGTGAAAACAAGGGAGTAAGAGGAATTTTGGGTTCGCCTCTATCTTATGCAGTTTCTTCTTTGAGCGGGTTCCAAGTTTGGGAACTAGAGTCGAGATTCTTCTGAGAGGACCTTGCGATCCATCCATGGCACATTGGACCGAGGTAATGAGGCGGCAGGGTTGAGGTAGGGTTCCCACACCCTACAACGAAGATTTCTTCTATTAGTGGTAGTGAAAGGTGATTACCCTAGATGACTATCCCTATGCAGGGATAGACTTCCGAGGAGATCCAGACATGCCACTCCCACCAGGGATTGCCTATGGTGACATAGGTATGTCAAATATTTTTAAATATTTTATTTTTTTATATTTTTGTATAGTGAGACAAAAATATTTTTGGATGATGCTAAAGTACTAACTAAACATTTGTGTAACACAGACGTGGGTCCAGGACAACCAGAGGGGATTCCTTGACATCGATGGAGGAACCAGGGAGACAAGGTGGTGGGAGGAGAAGTTGAGAGAGTCCTACAAAACATGTAGGGAATCCTGTCTCATTTGACTCATAGGATTCCCATGGTTTAGGTAGAGGATTTGTCAGAAGCCATGCAATGGAAAGTGGTTGGTGTGCCCAGAGCATGGGTGTTGGCCCTTGACCAAGTTTTGGGAGTTTCTTGGTCATGTTGACCTATTTTTGGACTTCGATAGCCTGTTGAAGGAGGAGCACAAGATGAAATGGAGATCATAGGATCTCGGCCCCCTTTTGGGCCCCTTTTTGGGTTTTGTGGAATATGTAACGGGAATGGGATGTCGACCCATGGGTTTACCCATGTCTAGGCCTATTTTGTAATATATATATATATATATATATATATTTCTAGGCCATATAGAGGAGTAGAAGAATAGTGCATATATGTGATGTGAATGTATGCTAAGTGAGAGTAGATTCTGTAAGTAGTTTGTGCATGATTGTAAGAGACATGCAGAGCTAAGTGAGGGTCCTTGTAGTAGATTGTGGAGGGCTTAGTGTTGTAATGCAAGGAAGAAGGATCTAGCGAACTGCACAGATCTTTTGTCTTGTGTGGAGTAAGGGTTTTGAAGGCTTTGTTCTTGTAACCTATTGACTAAAGACAATAAACAAGAAGAGTTGGTGGACATAGCCCTAGGGTGGGGGTGAACCATGTAAACATTGTGTTATGTGCTTTGTGTTTTGTCTTGATGTGTTCACATGTTATTTGCTAAGTGCTTTGATATGTTTAGATAGATCTACTTCTGCTTTGTGCTTATGATATGTGATAATATTAGATTTGATCAAGATAGTCATGCTTAGTGCTTGATATGCTCATTCTGATCCATTTATATGCTAAGTGCTTAAATACTGTAGATTAGTGTGAATGCTACGAATCTTTGTTTTATCATCAAAGTGAATAGTTATTTCATATCAAGGAAATGATGGTGCTAAGAGCTATATTTAGTGTTACAATCATAGATCTGTGTCCCAGCTAAGGTTGCAGACACCTGAGTCTTGCAACCACCCTTGCCTCTACCTCGGGTGAGACTTCATCTGCTTTGTAGGTGTTGCCAGAAGGGTCGGTAGTTAGGGATTTGTTAGTGTGTTGTTGTAGCATTGAACCTTGGGTCTTCCTCTATTCCAACAAATGGTTCTATTTTCGGGACCTGAAACTGTGATTGTTGGGAACTGAGGAAGAATGAATCTTTGTGCAACGATTTGACCTGGGATTGTGAAATCTTTGTGCATAGATATGTGCTCTAGTGCACAGTATTCTACTTGACTTATAAATATTTGTGCTAAAAGAAAGAAGCTCGATCTAAATAAAAGAGGTCGGATCTGAAGGAAAGAAGCAAGATCTGAAAGATTTGTGCTCTAAGAAAGGTAAAAGTGATCATTTCTTATTAAAAGAGGTAAGATCTGCAAGCTCTGTGATCTAATAAAGGTAAAGATAGTAAATTTTTTTAGATCTGAATGCTTTGTGCTCTGTAGAAGTAAGATAAGTGGAAATTTTTGTTTCTAGAGTATGGATCTAGGTATGTTTAATAAAATTTCTCCTAGTTTGAAAACTAGGGTAGTGATAGATGAAAGAAGATTTGATATTAATAGATCTGACAAGAATAGTGAAAGATATGTTATACCTATGCATAGAAAGAATGTTTGGACTAACGAATGGATGCAGGATCCCAGAAAGAATTTATTGTAAGTTAGCTCCTATGATCCTAATGCACAGTATAGAAGAGGTTGGGGATCATTTAAAAGAAAGAGAGGATTAACCCTCTGTTACAGTTGCAGAAAACCGGGACATCTTGCTAAAGAATGCCCTGGGGGAAGACCTAGTTGTAATTGTTGCAAAGGCATGGACCATGAAGTGTAGGATTGCCTTAGAATGATTGCTAAGATTGAAGAAATGAATCTGAATCAAGAAAACCCTAAGGTAGCTCCAGAGGTTATAGAAGAACTTGAGGAAGAATCAGAGAAAATGTTGCTATAAATGAGAGAAACATTGAATGACTACCGACATGTTATATTATTAGAGATATTCAAAGGAAAAGAATGCCTCAAAGCAAGAATAGGAGACTTCGATGTTTACTGTGTCCTAGATGAAGAAACACAGGTTAATATCATGACAGAGAGAACTTTGGAAGCTATAGGGAGGCCTTCTATGATTCCTTCATTAGGAGGACTAGGGTTATTTAGAGGAAAATTGGTAAACCTGTGTGGAAGGCTCGCTCAGACACCTATGACCATCAATGGAACTTCGACAGAGGAAGACGTTGAGATTATTAAATTTTTTGAATACCATGCCACGTTTACCATTTTAATAGGAAAACCTTGGATTGACAAAGATCAAGCCAAACAAAAGAAGGACGAAGAAGTCTTGTAGTAGAAGAAACAAGAGTTAAAATATTTCATGACCAGGAGGATCACACACTTGATCAAATAACAGGAGAACAGATCGAATCTATTTAACACTAGAAACCCAGATGTCGAAGCTGCAAGAACATTAGAAGACTCACAAGAGACTAAAGTACCTATCTCGGATAAAGAAGAGGTGTTACCCCTGAGTCCTAGGAGAGAATATCAGCATTGCAAAGTAACTAAAACCATAGAAGATAAGAATCAGAATGGAAAACAAACTACCAAGACAAAGCTCACTAGAAAGTAGGATAGGAAGCAAAGTAAGAAGAGAGTTAAGTTGCAGAAGGTTCCAGAAGGAACTTCACAGACAAAAAATTTGCAGAATTGGAGCTTCGTTGGGATATTAGAATAGTGACACATGGCACTTCACCATGGAAAATAAATATGGTCATTGGGGATATTATAACCATTTGATCGACACTCCTAATGGGCATAAAGGAAATAAAGGTCCATCATCAGACCATTAGACCACGCCATAATGGATCGAACAAGAGTTAATGGCGGCTCATAACTGTTGCAAGTGAACCATTGCCCAGTTTCCTACTTATTCCATCACGCCATGCACAAAGAACACTTTTGCTAACTGAGAATTTGAAGCCCACAGACTAAGAGAATTGTACACAGTGATCATTGCACCATTTTTTTTTGTTCTAGTGTCGTATATAAGATCATCGTGACCCCGATAATTTTAATTCTGAGCGCATATGTCCAACGAGCTTACCGCAGTTAAAGAATCAGTAACGAAAGTTCTCCTCAACTTAATGACTGAAAGAGTCATGTCGGAGAGAGGAGTTTCTACAGGTGTACAAGAATCTTCAACGAGAGGACTGCCAACCTCTCCATCCACTACTCGAGCCAGTCCATCTCGACCAATAGATGAAAAGAGAACTAAGCATAGTGATGATCTCACAAATTCTAAGTTAATCCCGAGTATATTACTCACCTATATATCCCCTCTAAGCAGTGCAATAAATCATGACAGTTTGCCTAGAGAATTTGAGTATGCTTTGGTCACTGC
>JASDQU010105625.1:36956-56108 GCA_032191745.1 Picea mariana
CGGGTTCTTGGCCTGGTACTGTCGATTTACCTTCTTCACAATCAGTCCTGCATCCCCATAGATCTCTAAGTTCTTTATGTTTAGCTTCTTGGTAGCTTCCAGTCCCAAGACTAGAGCTTCATATTCGGATACGTTGTTTGTGTAGTCTATGTCCCATTGTATCCTGTAAGAGAAAGGGACGACGAATTCATTTTCAGGTGCTATGAAAAGCACGCCTGCACTTGCTCCTTCACATGACGAAGCACCACGAAAAACATTTTCCAAGTTCCATTGCTATACATATTTTTAGCTGTCTTTTCAGTTTTGATTTCATCAACATAACTTTCTTCTGTACAATTATTTTCACAATCGTCAAAAGACAGAATAAAATTTCCCAGGTCTTGATCAGTGATATAAACAGGGTAATTGTTAGGATTCTGAGGATCACTTATCGTATATGCCAACCGTGTTTCCCTGTATAACCGAGTGAACTACCCGCCAAAAACAGGGATTGTGGCGTAGGTCATATCCAGCTGAAGGGATCCCCCGAGCTTGGCTCCCCAAGATCTAGATAATAACAAACCATACTTCGGGGGTATATCAACAACAACTACATCCATTAGGACATTTTTTACTGGAATCTGGGTGAGGGAGACTACTAAATCTTTGATCATGCCTATGCACTTAACTCTCCTTGAATCGAATGAGTAAAGATCTCCATAGGGTCTGGTGATTTCGAGGCCTAGTCTATCCATAATGGATTTGGGGATTATGTTATGAGAGGCCCCAGAGTCCAGCATACAATTATGCAACAGTCGATTGTGCACTTTCAGGGTAATATAGAAGGGGGTGACGATATCTCTGGCACATTCAAAATGTGGACCAAAAGTGATATTAGGCTTATCATCTTCCATATTTATCACGTCAGATTGACTCTCTAAATCTGAAAAATTTATCATCTTCGTTATTTGCTTTCGGTACACAGGATTTTTCGCCAACTCGACCAAAGGTATTGGTATCTTGATCTTATTTATTTCATTTTCAAGGCAGAAAAATCCCGCAATTTTGTCCGTTTCCTTGGCTGAAACTTCGGACTCTTTCCTATCCATTTTATTTGTTTGCACTGCTTTATTTTCGGCGGTTCTGGGCATTTCAGGTGTCAACTGTATTAGTTCTTCTTGCTTGGGTTTCAGCTTCCTTTACGTTGATATTCTGCGAGTCTACCCCTTTGCTATTTCACGTCTCGGTCTCTCTCTGGACGGGCTCGTAAGTTTCACCCTTAGGAAAAATTTTCTTGGGTTGAGCAGTCGACACACGTTTGTTTTTAGGCCTCATATTGTATTTATGCTGGAGCTCAGCCATTATGGTGTCGGCCATTCCTTGATAAGCGAGATCATTAGCGTTGTTTAGGTTATTATCTACACCTGATGATTGTTCAATGTTTAGAGATTTCTCATAATCTTCTTTCGTCAAGTGAGGTTGTATACAGTCGTCGCCTAAATTGTTTACGTCTTCTTCCAAATCCTCGAACTCTTGGATATCATTTTCTCCAAGAAAATTTTCATTTTTTAGAGGTGTTTGAATTTTTTGATCTTCATTTTTAATCTGCCTTTGTTGAGTCTGAGGATTGGCGTTTCTCCTGAATTCCCTCTTAATGAATTGATCATATTTGGATTGGTCTAGCTCCATTCTTGATATTTTGTTTGATAGCTCTTTTATTATCCTAGCCATGTCGTCCATTTGGTCATCTGAGGACCTTCCAGATCCAGAGGGACCCGCTTGTTCTCTAAAATGTCGGGTTTCCCTGTTTCTTGTTTCGATTTTCATTTTTAATTTACCTGAAGCCAACATGTTTGACTCAATTTCCACAGTGTCATCTTGCATTTGGGTTAAGTCAGCCCCTCTCCTTTCTCTTAATAGTAGAGCGAAATTGGGTTCAGAAGCTCCTGCGAACGTTACCTTGGCTGCGAGTTGGGACGGTTTAACTTCAATCGGGATCTTATTGTACAATTTGTTAAATCTTTGGATAAATTCCATAACAGTTTCAGATCCCTTTTTCTTTAAAGACCCGAACTCAGTCAAATAGTACACATGATCCTTTCTTTCACCCCATTGTTTGAGAAAAAGGTCTTCTAGCACATCGTAGGATAATATTGAACCTGGGGGCAGGCTCCGAAACCAAGTTCTTACCTGTCCCTCGAAGGTTTGGACGAACAAACGAGAATACACGTCCGCATGTTTGAGATCTAGAATATCAACGAATTGATTGAAGAAGTTGATATGCTCGGCTGCTGTTAGATCCCCTTCTCCTGTGAACTTGGGTAAGTTTTTCATATAGTTTTCGGGTAAATCATGGAGGGGTACAGGAAGGACCAAGGGAGTGTATCTAGCGGCCACTTTGGTGAAAAACTTGGGGGGCGGTTGTTGGCCTTGACCTCCTGCTCCCCCTGCTCCTCCTCCAGTGGTAGCCATGGATGAGCTAGGAGAGGAAATTGGTGCATTATAAAGAGGGTTGGGGAAGATGTATAAAGATTCTCTAGCTTCCTCGGGGTGGAGGGGGAAAAAGTGGAGGAAATTTTTACCAGGGGAGGTGAAAGTTGGAAAAGGGGGAGAGGGTAAATGAGGACTTGGTTCCTCTGACTTGCAAGATATATAAATGGGAGAGCCCACCCGTGTCGAATTCGTGGGCGTGAAAACTTCTTCGAGGCCTTGAGTGACAAAGAGGTTTATATTGAGAGTCGATGGAATATCGATAGGGATGAGATTTACGGTAGGCGTGTCACCCCTACTGTTGTAAGAGGTAATCGGAGAGGTCTCGGTCTTAATATCGGGTAGGATTTGCTCAGACTTTAGGGTCTCGACTTCGACAATACTGTCCAATTTTTTTTCGAGAGAAGGTTCTCATGAGGACGAAGGTTCAAGAAAGGTCTTACCTTTAGATTGAGTAGGCTTGGGCTGGTAAACAACAACGTTTTGTTTGAAAAGACCCCTTGGTTTTAGTATTTTTTCAGGATCGAAAACTGGCACGGTCTGTTTAGCATCTGGATTTTGTCTAGTGTTCCTTCGAAAGGATGCCAACTTACTTAAAAGTGAAGTCACCAAGTGAATGATAAAGGTTTAGCCTTAACAAGGTGTTCGCTCTTTGTTCACTATCAAAAACAAAACTTGGAAATGTCATTCTCTTAGGGGAAAGTGACTACGATACTCCGTCCCCGGCAACGGTGCCAGAAAGATGTTGTTCCAGAGTCTGTACTTAAGGCTAGGAAGGATAGAGTTTAGGCATCCAGAAAAGGGTAAAAGATAAGGGAAGGAGCAAACAACTGGAAGAGAAACTATAGTTGATTTCTAAGTTGTCTGTGTCTAACTTCCACTTGCTCTTGCGTGGTTATGTCTCGTTCAATGGCTGCCCACGAATGTTCTAGTTCGACCCGGGTGGTTGCAGTTCTTAGGATAGTGTCAAAGAGGTTTAAGGTGATGTTGGTTTGGTCTGAGAGGCTGGGTTCTATGTGAGGTTCCCTTGCAACAAGAACAATCATTTAAGAGACAAAGATTTAAGAGGTTTTTTTTCTTTTTTTTTTAGCTGATTCAATTTTTTGATTTATACGAGAGAAAAAGAAATCCCATGAGACAAATTAACAGTTTAACAAATTGAAGGCCGTCTTCCGTAACTGACTTAAAAATTCGGAACCATGTATGAAATGAAAGAAAAACATAAAGCTGTCAGACAATGTGAGGCATCATTTCGAGAGGAATCTCACGTTGTAACAGAAGAAGAAAAAGAAGAGAGACACTTTAATGAAGCGTAAAATATAGTGATCTAAGTAATCCACAGGTCTTGTACCTGTTAATAGCCGATACAGAGGAAAAGCTGCAAATAATTAGATAACTAAAACATGATTTCCACAGTAGAGGTTGTACCAAATTACAGTCAAAGCATTCATCAAAGATGCATATAAAAATGTCATGGAGCATGAAATAACAGAAGAAAGCACATAACTCAATCTTGACAGAATATGGAATTTGCCTAAAAGAAAAAGCCCCCCTCCTTTGTTTTTCTTCAAAATGCCTATTTATACAAGCCTAAAAAACACTTCAAATTCCATTCGTTCTAGAAACCTTTGATTACAATTGAGGAAAGGAAGCGTTTCATTTCTTTGCTCTTTGTCTTCCCCCATGCAGGCAGAACGCTTTCCTTTCTTTTCTCTTCTAACTCCAAAAATAGAATGGATTGACATCTGTCACTATTTAACACCAGAAGCCTGCCCTTTCACCTGCTCAATGCAATTGACACACCTTCAACCAACTGGGCTATCAACCTGGAAGGCTCTGCTTGGTTGTTGGCCTCAAAGGTGTAACAACTCTTCACTAGTTGTGGCAACCTTTTTCCCACTTGTTGGTCTTCCGTGACGATAGACCGCAATTGTAGATTTCATTGTACTAGCCATTTGTCCTCTTGGACCATACCAACTTGGCTTATTTGGGATATTTCAGCTTGCTCCTTTTCTACTTTTTCCTTGAAATCTATCAGTTGTTTTGCTATATTGATTTTGCCCAGCGTCCCGTTACTGCCTTCCTTATCAAGGTCTAGCAAAGCTTTATTTATCAAGGCAAATGTTTCTTGACAATAATTTCTCACCTCCTTAGCTCTTCCCCTGCTCTCTGATATATTATGCTCCCAAACCTTTAATAAGATATTCCCTCTAGTTTGTTCTACGATGGATAATTTGGAGCTACTGATTGCCTCTACGTTCGTTGTGGCTATCACAACATCCTAGAAAGCAACCCAAGTCTCCCCAGTTTCTCTTTCTCGCAAAGAGATATCTTCTAGCATTTGATCTATCATCTGAAAGTGATGCTGAATAGTTCCTACTTTTGCAAGCAAGTCTTGTTGAGCCGCTGATACCTTCTGTCGGATTTCGATAGCTTGGGCTTGAAAAACCTTTATGTCTAAAACATGGTTTTCGGCAACATCTAATTTCGATTGTAACTATATAATTTGCTTCTCCTACTGGCTTACCTGCGTTTGGCTAATTTGCGCCGATTGGTGCACCTGCTCAAGGTCATATCTAAGTTTCTCGATCTCTTGCAGATCAGCTATTCAAGCTTTCTCGAGGCTTTTGCTCATCTCATCCCTGGCATTTGCTTCTGTCGTAGCCACTTTAGCATCCAACTTACCGATCAAGAGGTTCTTCCGTTTCAACTGGGCCTTCAAAGTTCCAACTGAGTACTGATTGGCTATAGCGTAAGCCCCCAGTGTTCCTTCTATCTCGTTGGTGAATTCCTCTTCTTCTACGGCCTTTCCTTCTATCAGGATTTTAAACCTTTTAGCCACTACACCCGCTTTTTGATATGATTCTTTCTTCACTACATCCTTCCTTTTCTTATCAAAGAAAAATTCGTTTGGAGGTAACTCTTCCACGGAAATGGGCATTAGCTCTTCATTGAAAATCCATCCTGCATCGAGATTCCCCTTTGTGAATTGTAAGGGTGTGATAACAACAATCAGACTGTTGGTTTCCTTGGATAATTGTTTAGGGTTCGTGTCTGTGACTGTCTCTTTTAATGTGGTCGGTGAGGGTATCTCATCTTGACTTAGTACCTGCTTGCATGAAGCAACTGCCTCTGGGTTTTTCTCTCCTTGATCGGGGATTTCGGCTCCCGGTTTCGAGGTATTCTTTTCTTATGTCCCTTCCTAATTTCTCTCCTTTCCAGGAATTGAGTTATTTGAGCCTTTGGCTTCTGTCTGCTGTACGTCTAGAAGTTTTGGGGGTTTCCCCTATAAAATTGGGGGGAGGCAACTCGTACGATGCTCCTCCAACTTGAGGAAATCAGCCATATCTCCGGGTGACAAGGCCTGAATCCGGCTCAAGACTTCAGAGTAGGACGTCGCACCTCGGAAGATTTCATCATGGGGTGAATCCTCGTGTTCATATCTCTTTAGGCCACAATTTGCCAAGTGATTACTCACAACCTTATTTGGGTCGTGCTTTTTGAACTCAATGTTCACCAACTTTATTTCCTCCAAAGCCATGGCCTCGGCTTTGGCATGGCCAAAATCTAATAAGAGTACGACCCAATGTGAATGGGGAAGGGTGGCCATACCTTCTTTGACATTCCTTTGAGCTCCTTGCTTATTCCACCAAGCATAGCTTGCCTAGCGATCTCACGACATATTAGCTTATCTGGCAGAAATAACGGAAAAACATGGGGGGGAATGGAGGTGCCGAAAACCCTAATGTATGAATACTCTGCTTCTATATACCAATCTGCTACATTGCTCAGGTTGGTCGTGATGTTATCTAAAATCTGGGGAGGCGGATGGCCGAAGATAGTAACATGCATCGGTATCATTACCCAGTTAAAAATCTCGTAGATGAAATCTTTGGCCTTATCCTCCCAAAGCTTCGAGTGGTAGACATGGATAGTCTCAGCATTAGACAGAGTCTAGCTCTAGCTCATCAATGAGAAAGGTGTCATGAAGCAAATAGCGTCCATGATGTAGGAAGACATAAAGAATGAAGATGTTCTCCTGCTGGCTTTCTGCGCTCGATATTCAATAATTCGACTGGTAAGATTGTTCGACATCAGTTTGGCCCAGTCGAAAGAAAAACCTTCAGCGACTGTATAAATGAGCGACACCCATGGGAGAAAAAAGTGAGTTGTGTCCTCCTTCCCGTACAGTCTACAGGCCATCATCGCTACATACTTGAATTGTGGCTCTAAAGAGGAGATTGAATAAATTCCATGAGTATCGGCCCTGAATTTCGCGGGGTGCGAAACCCAGTCTTTGATAAGATTGGATAATTTTTTCCCAAAATGCTCGCATTCTTTCTTTTTGAACTCCTCTAGGAATTCGGTATTGTAAATACGATTTGGAGTGGGTGACAATTTATACATTGCCTGTAGGTGCTCTGGTCTGAAAGACTTGACTGCTTCCCTTTGTTTGTTGAAAATCGTTCTGGTCAGGAGGTCTACATGGTCCAGTTCCCATCTAACCATATCATAATAGGGGAGAAGCCGTGGCCTTGCTGCTATTTTGTGCATCTCCGCTTGAGAAACGATTTTGTATTTGGTGGACATGTCATCGTTCTCCTCATCGCAGGAATCATCCAAGCAATTTATCACCTCGAGCTGCAGAATATTGGAAATATGTGTCCATGTTTTAATAGTATTGATACTTTGAGGCGAAGTATCAGAAACAATGTCTGAACTTTGGTCTGAGCTCTCGACGATTTCCTTGGGCACTTTTCGTGAAGCCATGGTGTATGACCTTGCAATTAGATCCCCTTTCGCAAAATATTGAAAGCACAGACATAAGTTATTCTGGTGAAATAGCTCTGCGCACAGTAGAAAGAAAAGATGAGATAATGAAAGACAACCCTCTGCTTAAACACTTAAGTTCATGCTAGTCCTTGTCGACAAAACGGTTAAATAGTTTAATGAAAAGATTTTAGCAAATAAGTGGGATCTTACTGTCAATCACTTCAGTGAAATTCAAATAAATGACATAAATATTTGACGACTTGTAACTTGGGAAAAGAGCAGAAACGTTAAAAGATTCATCTGTAGATCGTACGGTAAAAGCTACTCAAGGCATTAATTAATCCAGCTTATCTCCCTTAATTTAGTGCTTTTAGTGCTTTATCCCCTTTTCGGCGCTCGTCGTATCGGACGATTTCGCTTCTAGTCTTTGAGACCCAAATGCCTGAAATCGCGATGGCGCGAGATTATTTATAATTTGCGATTTAACTTAAGCTTTTTATTAACCCATCTTAATTAATGAATTTCGCGAATTCGGGGATCAGAGTTACAAAGGTGTTGCGTTTAAAGGCAAGAATCGCCGAGTCACAAAATCATGATAGAGACTAACTATGGTTTAAAAAGATTACTCTTGATATTTACCTGAGTGACTTGAAAAGACTTTGCAACTTTGCATCTCTGAGGTTCGGGGCTTGGTAGTTACATCGTGAAATACGCGAGATCTCGAAATTCGGCTTTTGGGCTTAATTATAACCTCTTACTTATTTAGGAAGAAAGGCGGCTCCAACCTTTGAACCAGGAGTATAACAATAAAATAATACGTTCCAACACATCCTTTGGAATCAAGGCATCCCAATGACTTGTCGATGGATGAACCCTTCATCTATGAGGACTACCAATTTTCTTCGAGTAAGTCTAAACAATCCTCATTATCAAATAAAAGGAAATCATATGAAAATCTAGTTTTGGGGTTATAGGGTGTAGCTTTTGATATCAAAGAATGAGAACCTGTAATTGACTTCCTTCATAGCCTTTCAAAAATTGGAACATTTCTTCTCTTATTACCATTCTTGTGTTAGAGGAAGGTTGTGTGGATATATCTTCACATTTTGATTCCTCCAAAAATTTGAATAATGATACAAAAGGCTCTCAGACTTTCAGATTCTCGCCTCCCAAGGAATCGATGAAAAATAACCCAAGGTCAAGGAGTAAAGGAAACCTCGACTTCCATGTTAAGAAGGCAAAGGGTTTAGGTTTTATGGATGAACTTGGTCAAAAAGGCCATCATAGGGGAAGGGAATCCCTAATGTCTTTGGCTAAAAAAACACTTCCTCATAAATAAAAAGTGCTAGATAGCTTTTCTTAGTAGGGGCCCTTAGAGAAAATGTCCCCAAAGTAGGCTCCAAATGTTTCTAATGACCCTAAATTGTAGAGGGTTGGACAACCTTGTTGAGGAAATGGTATGGATTACCTTACTCAATCATTTTCAGATCTTGCCTGGCTAGGAAAAGATAGTTGGGGATGTCACCCAGGGTTTATAGCCTCAAAAAACTCACTCAATCCACAAGTATTAATTACAAGGATTGAGGCTAATTTATAAAATATGTTGCAATATAAAATAAATTTTGTAAAAGCTACTGCAATGTACATAGATTTTGCGATAAAGTAAACATGGAGATCAAAAGCAAAAAGTAACCAAGTCACGAATACACATGTATGAGACATAATAAAAATCTAATTTTATTTCATTCTGATATACCAAACATGTTTTTATCTTTACAAAACCCCTGTGAGGGCATGGACCAAAGTCTAATTTAGAGATCCCCAATGAATACCATACAAAAAGATTCCGACAGTAAAGTAAAACGGAAATTAATAATCTGGATCAAATTGCCACAAACTGCTACCATCTTGACTCTGCAAGATATCCTTTATCAGCCATGAAACTTAATTCACAAATAAACAAGAATACACAGACTATCAAGGATGAATCAACACCTCTAAAACAAGTGTATGAAAAGTGTGGTCCAGTCTTGAACCTTGCTGTCGACAATAACACCCTGCTGTCAAGAAGCGAATTAGGCTTTGAATAAACTCAGAAATGAATGAAAACTGAAACTATCTCATGTAACTAAAGAGAAAACATTAGTCTTGTTTTCTCCTTCTATTCTCCTTTGTCTCTTCTTCTCATTGAGCTTTTATTCTTTCCAAATAAGTTGAAGTAGTTCAACTAGTTTCTTTAGTTAAGTTGATTTAACTTGACTTTTTTTTTTTTTTTTGTAAATGAGTGTGTGAATCTATATTGCGTTATAAGGTTATAGTACAAAACTGAAGCATGGGCTCCCAGGATCTGCCTGAATGGAAACCTGATCCGGGGTCCTTTAAATGTAGTATCTGAGAATAAACAAAAAGTGCCTGGGTCGCCACCACGGGAAACCAACCCAGGCTACCATAATACAGTCTAAAAACTTCATCAAATTAATAAAAAAGTCTAAAACATAGTGGGATTAGCTCCTACTCTGAGAGACATGATCTAGGCAGGCCCTGCGCTAGTCTAGGTTGATGGGGTGCTCTTCATGCCCTTCCTGCAGTGCCGTGTCCTCCTCCCTCTATTCCACCAGACGTAGCTTTCTAATGCATGCTGGGGTTCCATTTCTGTCGGTTGGAGTGATATCTATATGGTGGACGTAGCGTAGATAGAGATGAAATTGCCTTGCCATCCTTTCCAGTTTCTCCTGTTGTCTTTTCTCATCCTCCACCAACCTTTTTACCCCCGCCTCCAGGTTACTGAGGCGGTTGAGAATTCCTGTGCACTCTTTCTTCTGCTCTTTAGTTTCTGTCCTGTTGGTCTCCCCCCGGTCCGCACACATCTTTCCTATCAACATTTTGGTTCTCCAAGCTTCCTCCATCGTCCTGTGGTAGAGGGTTAACCTCAGTTGTGTGGCTCTGGGATCCCATATCCCCCTTTCTTCCTGGGTTAGTGTTGACTAGGCTTTGCCCCTGCGGGCGTTGTTGATTTCACCATCCCATCTTTTAATGATCTTCTTCCGCTTGGTGTCTATCTTTGTGAGGAAGGTGCTCTTTACTTCCCTCGCCGCCTGTTCGATTTTTGTCATCCTCTAGGCACTCTGTGGAGGTTCCTTCTCCTGGGGGCCTATCTTGCTGCTAGTTTTCTTCATGCGTACCATCTTCACTTGCAGGTGGTGGTTCTTACGTTGGGTTCTCTCCCTGTTCCGCTTCACCTACTTCTTGTAAGTAAGGTGGCCACTATAATTGCGATGCCTCATTCTGTGGTAAGTTTTGGTGTCCCTGCCTTTATGGATCCAACCCGGTTGCAGTCCCGTCCTTGCAATCATGGCCTACTCTTCAAGGTGGTACTTCCAGTCAGTATCCTTTGTTCCAGAGAATGTGCGCTTAATGACCTTGCCATTATCCCTGTGCCAATGCTTTGCCCTGCTCGTTGTACACCATCCCTTTCCCCATCCCATCTCAATACCTAGGTGAGTTGTGCTCCCACTTGGCCCTGGTGTGACCTATCATCCTTTGTCCTTTGCCACCTGTGAGTTATCTCTTCTTCTTTCCAATGGGAAACTTCTGTACTTCTTTTTATTGATGGGACCGTGGTGTCGTACCTTCTCTTGATGTGTGATCTGCGTCTGCATTTATACCCTTATTTGATTGGTGGGCCATAAGCTCCTATCTGGGACCTACGTGTCCTTTAGTGTCTGCTGCACCTCCAATCTTTCCATGATCTTCTGTACTACTCCTGTTGTCCTAGTGTTTTTCCGCAAGTTGGGTGCAATCTGTCCGGAATTGACCTTGCGGGATGTTGCACCAGATTGTGTCAAGTTCTGGACCTTCGTTCTCGGCCCCATCATTTTTTATTCTGTCCGCCAGTCCATTTGCTAACCTCCTCACCTAGCGCAACTCCACAGTGATCCCTGTCTGCAAGTGCTCCTGGATTTTTTTTCAGTAGGTAGGCCAATCGCCAGTGCCTATGGATTTTACCTATTCTGGTACCATTTTGGAGTTTTCTCACTGTGTTGATGACTAGCGCAGAGTCTCCTTCCACTATGGCATTCGTCATACCCTCTCGGCTAAGAATATCTAGGCCTGTATCTAGGGCTTCGGATTCTGCGACGTTAATGGTTGAGTTTCCCAGGATTCCCGCGCACAATTGTATGATGTTCCTTTTACTATCCTTGATTACTCCTCCCAAACCTATTCTTCCTGGGTTTCCTTTCGCCGCCTTGTCGAAATTCAACTTGAGGGAGCCTGAAGCTGGCGGTTTCTAGTTGCGCTCACCAACCTGGAGTTGTGACTATTGTCTGTTTTGATTGGGTTTGTGCCCACCTGTTAGTTGGAAAGCCTCTAGGACTCGCGAGTCCTGATCTGTGGGTTGCACTCTACCCTCCTGGCAGTTGCGGCTCATCATCGTCTCGCGTATCATGGAGGTTATTGTTTCCTTGATCTTCCCTTCTAGCCAGCTTTGGTTTTTGAATATGCGCCGGTTCCTTTCCTTCCATGTCGACCATATGATCATTCCTGGGGTGAGGGTCCAGTAGAGGTTCACCTCTTCTTGGTCACTATATTTTTCTTTCCAGAGCTTGATTATTGCGGCAATGTTACCACGGATCCTGTCAGACTGGAGGAAGATACTTGCTGCCCAGTCCCATAGTTCCATAGTATAAGCACAGTCGTCAAGGAGATGGTTGGTTATTTCTTCCTGAGTTTGACAAAGATGACATCTTGACGGACCGGTGAAACCTCTTTTCCTTAGGTTATCCCAAGTTAGGATGCGGTTGTATAATATTAGCCACTGGAAGATCTTAATCTTTGGCCATTGGGGGCTGTTCCAGAGCTTATCCGAGTGTTGCGCCAGGTCGTCTTTGTATGGGTCCGTCATATAGTGCCGGACTTCTTTTATGTTGAATTCCCCTCCATCCCTTTTGCCCTACCTCAACTGGTCCTCTCCTTTCGTGACTGTTATTTTCCATCTGCCCAGTTCCTCCTCCACCTCTTTTATTGTTGTTGCGGGTATCTCATTGTTCTAAGGATTAATCTTGTCCCATATTCGCCATTTGTTATGGTCCATTCCCTGCTGCCAATATTGATAAATGTTGATTTTTCCTTGTGTGATGAGATCCTGTTGGAGTATCCCTCTGTCCTAGTTTTCCATCTTTGTTTCCTACTGCTAGGTGTCCTCCCATAATCTAGCTGTTCTGCCATTCCTGATTTCCCAAAAGCTGTGTGTTTGAATCCATGCTTTGTTGTGCCAGGCTAGGTTCCAAATGGCTGAGCCTTCCCCGGTTCCTCCAAAGAAGATTCTATCCTGGTCGCGGGTGTTTGGTGCATACTTTTCCGTCCATATGTTTACCCAAGGTGTTGCAGTTTCTTTGACCCACCGCCACTAGAGTTTCGCCCCATATACATTGTTGGTCGTTTTTGGATCTTGTAGCCCCAAGCCTCCTTTTATTTTTGGCCTGTAGACTTTCTCCCAGGCCACCAGGGCCCATTTTTTCTTTGTTTCCGCACCTCGGCACAGGAAGTCCCTATGGATGGCTCTGATTTTCTGTAGGATCCCCTATGGATTGGGGAAGATTCACATCATAAAGGTTGGGATGGCTTGTAAAACAATATTGGTTAGGATTAGTCTGCCGGCTAGGTAACGGGATCTATACGTCCAGTTTTTTACCCGCTCCTATAGCCTGTTTATTACTCCTTCCTAAGTTGACAACTTATAAACTTTGTCTATCAAAGGAACTCCCAAATACTTGGTTGGAAGTGTTTTCCATTCAAATCCTAGAATGTTGGTCAAATCCCTTTGGATAGCTGGATTGGTATTAAAGAAAAATATCATCGAGTTGGAGTGGTTGATCTCAGCGCCCGAGGCCTCCCCAAAATATTCTAGGATTCGTTTGTAGGCTTTGGCTTCCTTGACCGTGGGTATGTCGTGGAGTAGTGTATCGTCCACAAACTGTTGGTGAGATGAAGTAGGGCAATTTTTGAAAGGTTTGAGCCCTGTTATTTCCCTAGTTGCTGTTGCGTTCTTTATGCTCCGGCTAAGGCCTTCCATCATCAGAATGAACATGAAAGGAGAAATCAGATCTCCTTGTCTAATCCCTCTCGTGGGCCATAAAGGTTTGGTCAGGGTTCCATTGATTAGTAGCGAGTAGCTTGTTGTGGATACTAAATTGACAATCCAACTGATCCAGTGCTGGGTAAAACCAAAGGCTTCCAAGGTCTTGATCATATAATGCCAGCTAATTTTGTCATAAGCTTTTGCTAGGTCCAGTTGTATTAACATTCCCCTCCTTTTCTGAAGTTTTAAGGTGTCAATGATCTCATGGGCCTGGATGATGTTGTCCATTATTTGTCTACCTTCCATGAAGCCTGCCTGTTCTTGCGAGATCAGTGAGGGTAAGAGGGGTTTCAATATATTTTCTATGACTTTGGATATGATCTTGTATATCGCATTACAAAGTGCTATGTGTCTGTACCAGTCTGGGGTTTTGGCTTCATTTTATTTGGGGATTAGGGTGATCATGGTTGCGTTTAGTGCTTTAAGGATGGAGGCATACCTTCTAGAGTCCTCTACTACCTTATAGATGTCATGTCTGATGATTTCCCAACAAGATTTGAAGAATTCCATAGTGAAGCCATCTGGACTAGGTGCTTTCCCACTGGGCATTTCCTGGAGAGCTTGGTCCACCTCTTCCATGGCGATAGATTTGTTCAAGAAGATGTTTTGTTCCTCGGTAACCAAGTGTGGTATATGATGGGTTATCCTCTGAATGGCTATCGATCTGTCTTGATGCAGTTCTTGGGCTATCCCGTGGAAGTGTCTAACCATAGCGCTTTCTATCTCCTGATGTGACTCGCGCTCGATTCCATCCTGGTCCTTGATCTTCAGGATTTTGTTATGGGCTCTTCTGGCCATGGTTGTTCTATGGAAGAACTTGGTGTTCCTCTCTCCTTCCTTTAGCCATCATATGTGGGACTTCTGATGCTAGAGTGTTTCCTCCTACTGGCATCGCGCTTCCCACTCTTGGGTCATTTGGAGCTCTTCCTTTTTCCAGTCCTTCGTATAGCCTTCCCGCATGCAAGTTTCTTGGAGTTTTCTCATTTTTTCTTTGATGTCATTTTTCTCTATGTTTATATTCCTGAAGATATCCCTGTTCCATTCCTTGAGTTTATTTTTGATGTATTTAAGTTTCTTGTGTAGTTTGAACATCCTAGCCCCTTACTCCGGTTGCTCCTCCCGCCACCACTGTTTGATTTTTTCCTTGAAAGTCGGGTGATCAATCCAGAATTTCTTGAATCTGAAGGGTCTATTCTAAGGTGTTGTTTGGAAGCCTACTTCCCGTTGCACTGTTGAGTGATCAGATCCACCCCAAGGTAGGATGTTGCAATCTAAGGTTAGCCCTTGCATAATGATTGACTCCGATATAAGAAATCGGTCGAGTCTTGTAGCTACCTGAAACTAGTTCCTTCATTTATTTTTCCAAGTGAACTGGCCATTCTTAGTTTGGAGATCTACCATCTCCGCTTTGTCTATAAAATTTGAAAATTCCTCTGCATCCCGATCCAATCTTCTAATACCACCCTTCTTTTCCACAAGGGAGGTGATAATGTTGAAGTCCCCTGCCAGGATCCAGTGGAGGTTGGGGGCTCGACCTTTTATATATTCTAGGTCTCGGATCATTCCTTTCCTTTCCTCTAGCCCATGGGGCCCATACATATTTGTGCAGAGAATCTCCTCAGTGTTTCCTATGATTTGCATGTGCACCGTTAGGGTGTGCCTGGTTGCTTCAACTGCTATTAAATTTAGGATTTGTGGGTTCCAAAACATGAGTATGCCACCTGACCTTTGGTGGTCTTCGATGGCTACCATCTTGTACTTGCGCCAGTGTTGTTTACTGATTGATTCCATTCTGTCTGTAGTACATTTCGTCTCTTGAATAAAATAGAGATCCGGTTGCTCCTGCTTTAGTTTATTCCAAAGGATTCTTTGTTTTCTTGGGCTGTTTAGGCCTTTTATATTCCAAGTTATAACCTTCATTTAAAAACGTGGGGGAGAGTGGGGAAAGAGTTTCTAGATCTTACCCGATTTTATCAGTAGCGCTCCCAGCTCTTGTAGTGCTACGCTGTTTGATTTCCTTCCTTTTTTTCTCCTCATCTGTTTGGGTGATAGCTGCGATTGTCCCTCATCAGCTTTCACTCCTAGGTGTCCTATCTCCCCATGTGTGCATTTTTGTCCTCTGGATTTGGCTTCCTCCCGTAGGAGGAACAGGTATTGGATGCGGTTGAGTTGCTCTGTTGGTACACTGTCAACTCCCTGCCTTTTCCATTGTTCTAATATGTGCGAAAGGTCTATTCCTTCCCTTTCCACCAGATCTCTGAGATCGGGGTCTTCTGTACCTACTTCCCTCGGGGTCATTTCTGCATCTCCCTCTGCATCTTGCATGGCGGTGTTGTCATCTTTTGTTTCTCCGTCCATCGGGGTTGCACAACTCCCCTGAGCTGTTGTATTGTTTGTCTGTTGGGTGGGATCTTTTGTTGCTTGGTCTTTGACTTATAGAGATTTTTTCGAGTCCTTGTCTTCTGTTGTCCCTTTGCTTGTTTGGTCCCTTCCTTCCATTGTATTCCGGGTCTCCTGGGTATTTCCTGTCGAGGTTTTATTTTGCTTTCTATTAGCTCTATTCTTGGGGTTCGGGGCTATAAACCCTTCCTTGTCTTGCTGAGTTTTGGGATTTGTCGCTTCCTGCTTTTTGTTTAGAGGGCAATCTCTGATCAAATGTCCATGTTCATGACATCTTCTGCATCTAAAGGGGATCTATTCGTAATCTATGTTTTGGATCCATTCCTCATCCCTGAATTCCAGATTTATGGCTTCTGGGAGTGCTCCAGAAACGTCCATCTCTATGCAAATTCTTGCATATGATGTGTATCTTCCTTTTAGGGTGGCTTCTGAGGTGTTCACATATTTCCCCAGTTTGTTTCCTATTCCTTCAAAGGTAGAGGGCAACCGGTAGTCTAGGGGTAGGGAATAGAATCTCAGCCAGACTGATACCTTTTTGAAAGTTTCTTTCTCTAGGGAGAAGTTTTCTTTCCAGGGTTGGATGT
Organism: Picea mariana; assembly: GCA_032191745.1. NCBI lineage: Eukaryota > Viridiplantae > Streptophyta > Pinopsida > Pinales > Pinaceae > Picea > Picea mariana. Next base: position 53,322 of record JASDQU010105625.1, read on the forward strand.
AGAGTCCCGTTGAGGTGTGTAAGTATGGACCTCCCTCGAAGACTCTATCCCTGTCCTCTAGATTGATAAAGACTGTTGTGAAGAAACCCTTCAAGCCGAGGTGGAGCTCCACTTCTCCATTAGGCTTCTAGTGATATTTAATCTAGTTGCGCAAAGTTCTTTCTGTGGGCAATAACGCCATAAATTTTCATATGAGTGCATGCGTCTTCATCTGGTCCCTGTAGAGTTGCGTTTGTGGGTCCTCTAGTACCACCTTGAGTATCATTGCTGTTTTGGGCTTGCAGGGGTTGCGCCCCTCTGTCCCGTTAGACTTCGCAGTCTCCTTCACCTCTTTTTGAGTTTCCTTAGCGACTTCCTCCATGGTCTCATTTTTGTCTCGACTTCTCTCTTGATGCTTCCTTGGGTTTGATCTCGAGGTTCCTATCACCAGTGCCTTGAAAACTTCGTTGCTTGGCCCTTTTCCTCTGTCCACCACTACCTGTTTGTATGAGGGAGTCCCCTTGCCCCCTCCCTTTACTTCTCATGCTGCTCTCTGTTGTGGCTGCGACGGTCAAATCCTAGCTCGCCGCGACTGTCAAACCCTAACTCCCTAGTCAATCTTAACTTAACTAATTAGTTTAGGAGAAATAAATAATAATAATATAGTTAAGGGTCTTAATTAATAATAACTAGGTAGGTGGGACACCTTATTACTCCCGTGAATATCATCTTTTTAAATCATGAAATATAACACACAAAAGATAATCACTTTGACCATATGCCACACTTGTAACTCCCTTGAAGATCTTTTAAACTCGATATTTGAATATCAACAATAATTTATATCCTATTCAAAAAGAATATATATCCACATTATCCACAAAATATCCAAAATAGGGCTTGTTGTCCAAAAATGTTGAATACCATTAAACACTGTCCTCGTCAACTGAATCATATAAAACGTAATTTAAAAACCATATTTGCCACTTTGTGAGGCAATTTTCCTTTTCTCACTGTTGTTTCCCTTATACTTTTCTGAAGTAGCCCGTGGTTGATTGGATCCTTGGGGATGTATCTCGCTGATAACATGGGAGAAGTCAACCTTTAAATGAAGGTGTGAAGACACAGATTTTGAGGAATCAATGGAGGGAGAAGAAAGCGAGGCAACTGTTTTTCCTTTGTCTTTCACAGGTTGGGGAATATTAGTCTTCAATCTCTTACTGGCGTGCGAAGACTAAACTGGTGAAACAACACGGGCAATTTGGACATTAGGATTAACAAGTGGTGGTAAAGGTAATGCCATAGTGGGCCAACTACGATGGTGAGAGACAGGCTGGTTAACTATCTCTTGCCAACTGTCATTTACGGGGACTTTGGGCTGCAAAGACACATGTGGAGGAACGAGAATGCCAGAAATATTCTAAGGAGGCTGGAAAGGGGGTCTCTCTGGTCAAGGGTGCATTATCCCATGGCCAACCCAATTAAAGAACCCAGCTTGGAACAACTAATTCAATTCTTGCGGGTCAACGTCAAAATGGATAGAAAATCTAGGCCTCCTATGGCCTCGATTCCAATTTCCCTTGCCTCTGTTATTTCAACCATTGTTGCCTCTACTGAAAAAACTCATCCTGTAGCAACGGTTTGTCAGTAATGAAGCTCTTAATAAACCATACATGACACTTTGCTTACATGAATCAAAAGTTGGCTCCAAAATTGACACAAGATACATTTAAATCCATTCATAACACATCATTCATTAATTGCCATGTGAACATGGAATGATAGGGTTCATGGGAAATATGGAGGGAGTGTAATTAGAGAAAAATGGTAGAATGATAGGGGATTAATACAAGAATATCGTTCAACAATTAACCAAACAATTAACTATGTATAAAAGTATCAAGAATATCAGTCATCAACCCTTGCCATGTTATCTTTCTTTCGCTTCCACATAGACTTTTTCTTTTAAAATTTATATCACAGAACAAGGATGCAATAAGTGAAATCGGGATCGTGGAGGGAATGTAATTAGCGAAAAATGTTAGAATGATAGGGAAACTTCCTCTGATGTAATCAAAATTTATCTCTGTCCAAAATCTCGAAGTTTCAACAGTATTATGTTTCCAAAACAATAATCTAAACTGATGCCTTCTTTAACAAAATTGCTCGCTGGCCTCCAAATTGTTTTACACAGTAAACTATTTGATATGCCCAGAATTATTTAACCACAGTAACCATTGTAACCATATTATCATTATATAACAGAAATGATGAACAACATCATAATAGCTACAGAAATACAACAATAGTCTTTGAGCCATGATTCATAACATCAACCCCGGTAATAATCCTTTAAATCCAACAGGGTCACACACAGTGCTTCCAAACAAACTCATATCAATCATTAGTCTAACCCCTGTTCAATGCAACTTCTTCTAATTTCATTATGGGCAGTATTACTTGATTCGAGCCTCAGACATTTCGAACACATGTGCTTTTTTTTTAAACAATAAACATAACGATTTAACCAAGAAGAATAACATTTGTTACTAGGAACTCAAGCTCTAACAACTGTAATTTTCAATGAATAGGTGAGCACAGACTCCTTTCCACAATTTCCAAGCAAGGGACCAACTAAACTCGTGTCCAAGTCACCGAGCAAGAACAATACTCTCATCAAATCAAATTGGAGTAAGCAACGCTTTCACTGTAGAATTTTCCAGGTCCTATCAGCTGTCTTCTTGGTCTGTCTTTGACCAAGCTAAGACTCTAAGTTTTCTGCTGTGTTTAATTTAATTTTCTGCTGTT
>JASDQU010105625.1:56535-71055 GCA_032191745.1 Picea mariana
CCATTGCTTAAACACTTAAGTTCATGCTAGTCCTTGTCGATAGAACGGTTAAATAGTTTAATGGAAATATTTTAGCAAATAAGTGGGATATTACTGTCAATCACTTCAGTGAAATTCAAATAAATGCCATAAATATTTGACGACTTGTAACTTGGGGAAAGAGCAGAAATGTTAAAAGCTTCATCCGTAGATCGTACGGTAAAAGCTACTCAAGGCATTAATTAATTCAGCTTAGCTCCCTTAATTTCATGCTTTTAGTGCTTTATCCCCTTTTCGACGCTCGTCGTATCGGATGATTTCGCTTCTAGTCTTTGAGACCCAAAAGCCCGAAATCGCGATGGCGCGAGATTATTTATAATTTGTGATTTAACTTAAGCTTTTAATTAACCCATCTTAATTAATTAATATCGTGACTTCGGGGATCGAAGTTACAAAGGTGTTGTGTTTTAAGGCAAGAATTGCCATGTCGTGAAATCATGATAGAGACTAACTACCGTTAAAAAAGATTACTCTTGATATTTACCTGAGTGACTTGAAAAGACTTCACAACTTTGCATCTCGGAGGTTCGGGGCTTGGTAGGTACATCGTGAAATACACGAGATCCCGAAATCCGACTTTTGGGCTTAAGTATAACCTCTTACTTATTTAGGAAGAAGGGTGGCTCCAACCTTTGAACCAGGAGTATAACAATAAAATAATACGTTCCAACATAGGCTCCAACTAGGGATCTTGTCTCCTTGCGGGACGGGAAGAACAGTAGACCAAGTGCCTGTATTGGGTAAATGGAGTCATTAACCTGTTTCTGTGAAACTTGTTTGGAAGGAGGATATAGAGGGCACTTGAGGTTTAAACTTTATTTCCAGAAAACTTTCAAAACTTGAAATGCTTTCAAGACTCGACTGCAGTCCATTCGACAACTTTCCCTTTCTCGAGACTGACATTGGGTCTGCTTAAGATGGTCCAAGTGATCTTAGGAAATTTAACAGGTGCTGTAGGTTTTAGCTTGCATCAAAACGAAGCAAATTCCTTGCTTTAAATCAGGGAGACCTACATGAACTTGGGCTAGATCCAGTTTCGAAAAGGCTAGTTACCAGGGTGTAATATGATTTACGTATGATAGCCTTACAGATATCTTAGATATTTCTTCACTTCCAGCGAGCCTGCTCAGTACCCCGATGAAGTTCTCTGGTTCCCTTTATTGAATTTCCTTTCACCACTCCAGACTGTGATTTTGCATTTAAATGCTGAGATGAGGGCAATCATTTTATGAATTTCCTTTCATCATCTCTTTGGACTAGAAGGGGGAAATCAATTATGAATTTTCTTTCACCATATGTCCTATATTTTACTTTTGGAAAATGAAGTGGGGGCAATCAATTTGGTATAAAGTATACCAGTGGTGATATCTGTGTAGTATTCACTACAGTGGCCTGTCACCTTGCTTTGAGCACTTTGGTCCAACTTTCTCTTGACCTTCAAAACGTTCTAGTTTGCAGGAATTTTATGGGAGTATTTATTTCTAGGGGTCTTCCTCTGAGCAATTATTAACCATTTGAAACCTATTAAAAGACACAAGAGAGTCAGGATCAGCCTACGCATAACTTTGTTTCAGCAGGAGACCGAGGAGTCGTGAAGGCTAGCTTATTTTCTAAGATTCGTTTGCCAGTTTCCAGAACTAAAGCGTAACCTCTTCTTCCTCTGTGGAGGGTATGGGAAGGTGTCAGAGCTTAAGGAGAGGAGGCTAGGGATGAAAAGGAAAAAGGAGAAGGCTTTGAACTTCAAAAAACCGGACGTTGACACGCGGTCTTGACTCTTGGAAACCCTTCTCTTTTTCTTTTTTTTTGGGGTGAGCCCTTTTAGAATCCACATTAAATATTATTCTTTTAAAGACATGTTAGGTGAATATATCATACTCGTGAGACCATGCTACGTCTAAGTGATATTCATTTGAAAACCCAGATACTTCGGAAATTCATACCTTTACCGTACCATTTCGTTCTCTTCTAAAAAAATTTGTCACCTGTTCCGGGTGAGTCAATTTCCTGATACACGACTGTCTGTTTTCTCCTTTTGTTGTTTGGGTTGTAAGCCAGAATCCTGTAAGGAACAACATGAAGAGTATCAGGCCTTTCAAGATTTATGGGATTCGATGTGTTGGAAATTTCATATCTCTACTTCTAGGAAATCACTAACCTGTTTTATTTTCGATGGAAGTGAACTTACCGAAAAGCTAAAAAAAGCAGAAAACACAAACCGGTATATACAGTGGAGATTCAGAACTCAATTTTGCATATAGTGCTTTAAATGATGCCTGTTGACAGGGGCATTGAGGATTTTACTGTCCAAATTCTCTAACAGAAATGAATTGGTCCCTTGTGAAGTTGAGACTTTGAACGGTCCATACCATATATGATCAAATTTACCATGTTTTGTCGAGTCTTCCCTTCTAGCATCCCATTTCAAAACCAAATCATCGGGGAGGAAGTCTCTGTTTTTGGCCTTATGGTCGAACAGTGCTTTCATGTTGTCGTGGTATTTCTGCATCCTTTCGTCCACCTCGGTCCTGTGCTGTTGGACCTCAATCAGCTGATTTATTCTTCTTGTGACATGGTTTGGCTCTTCTTTCTCATCTCGCCAGAGCTTCATCATAGGGAGTGCTAGATTTATAGGTAGTACCACGTCAGTCCCGTATACCAGTTGTAAAGGTGAAGTTCCAATAGATTTCTTCGTGCCTATCTGATTTCCCACAAAGCGTACTTGAGATGCACATGCCAATATTTTTTGTTTTCACTCAACACTTTCTTAATTATGGTAATTAAACTTTTATTTGATGATTCGGCTAACCCATTTCCTTGAGGGTAATATGCAGTGGAGTGGCCCAATACGATGTTATATTTTTAGCAAAAACTAACCATTGCCATAGACTTGAATGCCTGGGCATTGTCCATGACTATCTTTCGGGGACAGCCGAAACTGGACAGTATGTTCTCTTCCAGGAAATCTATAACCACTGAATTGGTCGCCTTTCTAGTCGGAATGGCCTCCATCCATTTGGTGAAGTAATCCGTGGCAGTCAGGATCCATTTATGTTGAGCGCAGGAATGTGGGTTGATTTCGCCTATAAAATCCAATCCCCATTGTTGAAAGGGGGCTTCTACTTTTACAGGGACCATAGGTAGAGCTAGGAGTTTTTGTTTGCCTGCGAACAACTGACAAGGGTTGCAGGCTCAGACTTTGGCATTGACATCTGAGAATAGCCTAGGCCAATAATATCATGCTCTCAGGATTTTATAAGCTGTCGCCCTCCACGCGTGATGTCCTCCATATACCCCTTCGTGAAATTCATTTATGACCTTTTCTATTTCAGATTCCACTAGACAAACCAGTAGGAAGCCTAATGGGTCCTTCCAATACAATTTGCTTTTGGATATATAGTACTTCACCGCATGTAGCTTTAGTGTCCTGGTCTTAGATGGAGACAGATCATCAAGGCACTTCAGGGTCAATAAGTAGGAGACTATGTCTTTATACCAGCTTGATGAAACAAACCTCACTTCGATTTTAGTCGGAGATATTTGGTCATCGAAAGCATCTATGTCCACATCTTCTTCATATTCCTGCAGGTTATTTATCCCGAGTGCTTGGAAATTTGTTTTAGCCATGAGCTTAGCCAAACCTTGTCCTTTTACTAGTTTTGTCAGCTTCACTTCGAGATCGAATTCTTGAATCTTGGCAAGCCACCGACGCCTCTTTCTGTCACTATCGGGCTATACCAATATGTCTTTTACAACATAGATAGGTACACATGCTATCACCTTGGAGTGTAGCACGTAAGTCCTGAAAGATTTTAGCGCCTTTACCATAGCGTCTGCTTGTTTTTCCATTATATCATATTTTAATTTGGAATCTCTGAGACTTTTACTGAAGAATGCTATCAGTTGCTCGAAACCTTCCTCATTTTTTTGGAGGAGTACCGCTGCAATTGTGTGTTCAGATGTGAATGAGAAAATCAAAAACTCCTTCAGGTAGTCAGGGCTCGCTAGTACAGGTGCTTCGCTTATAACTTTATTTATCCGAGCAAATGACGCTTTGGCTTCGGCCGTCCATTTGACCGCGCTATTTTTCTTGAGCATATCTGTGATCAATTTCATGATTTCAACAAAATTCGGAATGAACCTTCTCAAATTTTTTTTTTTTCCTAAAAAAGATTGAATTTCTTTAACGTTTCTAGGAATATTTATGGTGTCTATAGCTTCAACCCTTTTGGGATCGATTTTAATTCCATCCCGAGACACAATATGGCCCAAGAGTTTACCTTCTTGCATCGCGAAATGAGACTTTTGGGGGTTCAAGGACAAACCAAACTTTCGACATTTCTCGAACGTTTGGTGGAGGTGTATCAGGTGGTCTTCGTCAGATTTAGAGAACACAGTCAAGTCGTTGAGGTAAATAACCACGAATCTGTCTCTTTCACTAACGAAGGCGATGCCCATAGCTCTATGGAAGGTGGCACCTGTGTTCATCAAACCAAAAGGCATTTTTTCATACATGAATGTACCCCAAGGCGTAGTGAAAGCAGTTTTTTCCTTATCCTTTTCGTTGACCGCGATCTGATTGTAATTCGAAAACCCATCGATCATCGACATTTTATTAGCACCAACTACCTTTTCTAAGACGTGATCCATCTTGGGTAGAGGATAGTTGTCCTTGAGAGAGGATTTATTTAGGTTTTTGAAATCTACGCACAGTCTGATTTCCCCACTCTTTTTCCTGACCGGGACTAGGTTCACCACCCAGTCAGAGTACATAAGAGGCACGATTATTTTTGCGTCTAAGAGCTTTTTCACTTCTCTTTCGACCACGAGCAATAAAATGGGGTTGATTTTTCTGAGCTTTTGTCTGAATGGTTTAATTCCCGGTTTCAAAGGTATCTTGTGTTCGATCACAAAGGTGTCATAGGTTCTCAGCTCATCGTAAGTCCATGCAAAAACATCCTTGTACCGCCCAAGTAAGTCTGCATACTTGCTTATCATCTCGGGAGGAAGGTACTTTGATAGTTTCACTATCCTAGGTTCTTTAGCGGTGCCTATGTCACAGTGTTCGACCTCCTCTGGTTGGGGCTGCAAGGTAGACTTTAGAGGCATGTCGTTTTGGTCAAACAACCTTTCCAGAGGTATCAGGCCCTTAGGGATCTGATTATTTTTTAACACTAGCATGTGATGGTTTGCGATTTTTTCTTGGAACTCCTAAGGCTCCCCCCCTTCCTGCATAAACCAGGTATGGTCATTTTGGTTTTCCTGGTCAATGTGAGTTTTGGAGAAATCATCCACCATTTCTAGAAAATTTCTGATTTGTTTGTCATCTTCAAATACCTACCAATGTTGTATGTTGTTTGGTATGGATGGTTTGTTCCTCACCTCTATGTGGTATTTAAATTTGAAAGTGGTAGGGGGTGTGACAATCGACGCTACTTTGGCCAGTGAATCGACTTACTGGTTTTCGGCTCGTGGGATGAAATGAACCTTTATCGACAAAAATAAATTTTCCATTAGATCCTAGGTGCAATTTCTGTAGGACCTCAGTCTCGGGTGCTTGGCATGGTACTACCGATTTACTTGCTTCACAATCAGTCTTGCATCCCCATAGATCTCTAAGTTCTTTATGTTTAGCTTCTTGGTAGCTTCCAGTCCCAAGACTAGAGCTTCATATTCGCATACATTGTTTGTGTAGTCTATGTCCCACTGTAGTCTGTAAGAGAAAGGGATGACGAATTCATTTTCAGGTGCTACAAAAAGCACGCCCGCACTTGCTCCTTCACACGACGAAGCACCATCGAAAAACATTTTCCAAGTTCCACTGCTATACATATTTTTAGCTGTCTTTTCAGTTTTGATTTCATCAACATAACTTTCTTCCGTACAATTATTTTCACAATTGTCAAAAGACAAAATACAATTTCCCAGGTCTTTATCAGCGATATAAACAGGGTAATTGTTAGGATTATGAGGATCACTTATCGTATATGCCAACCGTGTTTCCCTGTATAACCGAGTGAACTACCCGCCAAAAACAAGGATTGTGGCGTAGGTCATATCCAGCTGAAGGGATCCCCCGAGCTTGGCTCCCCAAGATCTAGATAATAGAAAACCGTACTTTAGGGGTATATCAACAACAACTACATCCATTAGGACATTTTTTTCTGGAATCTGGGCGAGGGAGACTACTAAATCTTTGATCATGCCCATGCACTTAACTCTCCTTGAATCGAATGAGTAAAGATCTCCATAGGGTCTGGTGATTTCGAGGCCTAGTCTATCCATAATGGATTTGGGCATTACATTATGAGAGGCCCCAGAGTCCAGCATACAATTATGCAACAACCGATTGTGCACTTTCAGGGTAATATAGAAGGGGGCGACGGTATCTCTGGCACCTTCAAAATGTGGACCAAAAGTGATATTAAGCTTATTATCTTCCATATTTATCATGTCAGACTGACTCTCTAAATCTAAAAAATTTATCATCTTTGTTATTTGCTTTTGGTACACAGGATTTTTCGCCAACTCGACCAAAGGTATTGGTATCTTGATCTTATTTATCTCGTTTTCTAGGCAGAAAATTCCTGCAATTTTATCCGTTTCCTTGGCTGAACTTCAGACTCTTTCCTATCCATTTTATTTGTTTGCACTGCTTTATTTTCGGCGGTTCTGAGCATTTCAGGTGTCCGCGTTTCAACTGTATTAGTTCTTCTTGCTTGGGTTTCAGCTTCCTTTATGTTGATATTCTACGAGTCTACCCCTTTGCTATTTCACGTCTTGGTCTCTTTCTGGACGAGCTCATAAGTTTCGCCCCTAGGAAAAAATTTCTTGGGTTGAGCAGTCGACACAAGTTTGTTTTTAGGCCTCAGATTGTATTTATGCTGGAGCTCAACTATTATGGTGTCGGCCATTCCTTGATAAGTGAGATCATCAGCGTTGTTTAGGTTATTATATGCACTTGATGATTGTTCAATGTTTAGAGATTTCTCATAATATTCTTTCGTCAAGTGAGGTTGTATATAGTCGTCGCCTAAATTGTTTACGTCTTCTTCCAAATCCTTGAACTCTTGGATATCATTTTCTCCAAGAAAATTTTCATTTTTTAGAGGTGTTTGAATTTTTTGATCTTCATTTTTAATCTACCTTTGTTGAGTCTGAGGATTGGGGTTTCTCCTGAATTCCCTCTTAACGAATTGATCATATTTGGATTGGTCTAGATCCATTCTTGATATTTTGTTTGATAGCTCTTTTATTATCCTAGCCATGTCATCCATTTTGTCATCTAAGGACCTTCCAGATCCAGAGGGACTCGCTTGTTCTCTAAAACGTCTGGTTTCCCTGTTTCCTGTTTCGATTTTTGTTTTTAATTTACCCAAAGCCATCATGTTTGACTCAATTTCCACAACGTCATCTTGCATTCAGGTTAAGTCGACGCCTCTCCTTTCTCTTAATAGTAGAGCGAAATCAGGTTCATAAGCTCCTGCGAACGTTACCTTGGCTGCGGGTTGGGACGGTTTAACTTCAACCAGGATCTTATTGTACAATTTGTTAAATCTTTGGATAAATTCCATAACAGTTTCAGATCCCTTTTTCTTTAAAGACCCGACCTCAGTCAAATAGTACAAATGATCCTTTCTTTCGCCCCATTGTTTGAGAAAAAGGTCTTCTAGCGCATCGCAGGATAATATTGAACCCGGGGGCAGGCTCCAAAACCAAGTTCTTACTTGTCCCTCGAAGGTTTGGACAAACAAATGAGAATACACGTCCTCATGTTTGAGACCTAGAATATCAACAACTTGATCGAAGAAGTTGATATGCTCGGCTGCGGTTAGATCCCCTGCTCCTGTGAACTTGGGTAAGTTTTTCATATAGTTTTCGGGTAAATCATGGAGGGGTATAGGAAGGACCAAGGGAGTGTATCTAGCGGCCACTTTGGTGAAAAACTTGGGGGGCGGTTGTTGGCCTTGACCTCCTGCTCTCCCTGCTCCTCCTCCAGCGGTGGCCATGGATGACCTAGGAGAGGAAATTGGTGTGTTATAAAGAGGGTTGGCGAAGATGTATAGAGACTCTCTAGCTTCCCCGGGGTGGAGGGGGAAAAAGTCGAGGAAATTTTTACCAGGGGAGGTGAAAGTTGGAAAAGGGGGAGAGGGTAAACGAGGACTCGGTTCCTCTGACTTGTAGGATATATAAATGGGAGAGCCCACCGGTGTCGAATTCATGGGCGTGAAAACTTCTTCGAGGCCTTGAGTGACAGAGAGGTTTATATTGAGAGTCGATGGAATATCGATAGGCATGAGCTTTACGGTAGGCGTGTCACCCCTACTGTCGTAAGAGGTAATCGGAGAGGTCTCAGTCTTAATCTCGGGTAGGATTTGCTTGGACTTTAGGGTCTCGGCTTCGACAACACTGTTTGATGTTTTTCCAAGAGAAGGTTCTCGTGAGAACGAAGGTTCAAGAAAGGTCTTATCTTTAGACTGAGTAGGATTGGGCTGGTAAACAACAACGTTTTGTTTGAAAAGACCCCTTGGTTTTAGTATTTTTTCAGGGTCGAAAACTGGCATGGTCTGTTTAGCATATGGGTTTTGTTTGGTGTTCCTTCGAAAGGATGCCAACTTACTTAAAAGTGGAGTCGCCAAGTGAATGATAAAGGTTTAGCCTTAACAAGGTGTTCGCTGTGTGTTCACTATCAAAAACAAAACTTGGAAATGTCGTTCTCTCAGGGGAAAGTGACTACGATTATTCATCCCCGGCAACGGCACCAGAAAGATGTTGTTCCAGAGTCTTTACTTAAGGCTAGGAAGTATAGAGTTTAGGCATCTAGAAAAGGGTAAAAGATAAGGGAAGGAGAAAACAACTGGAAGAGAAACTATAGTTGATTTCTAAGTTGTCTGTGTCTAACTTCCACTTGCTCTTGCGTGGTTATGTCTCGTTCAATGGCTGCCCACGAACGTTCTAGTTCGACTCGGGAGGTTGCAGTTCTTAGGATAGTGTCCAAGAGGTTTAAGGCGATGTTGGTTTGGTCTGAGAGGCCGGGTTCTATGTGAGGTTGCCTTGCAACAAGAACAATCATTTAAGGGACAAAGATTTAAGAGGTTTTTTTTTTTTGTGAGTTGCTGATTCAATTTTTTGATTTATACGAGAGCAAAAGAAATCCCATGAGACAAATTAACATTTTAACAAATTTAAGGCCGTCTTCCGTAACTGAGTTAAAAATTTGGAACCATGTATGAAATGAAAGAAAAACATAAAGTTGTCAGACAATGTGAGGCATCATTTCGAGAGGAATCTCACGTTGTAACATAAGAAGAAAAAGAAGAGAGACACTTTAATGAAGTGTAAAATATAGGGATCTAAGTAATCCACCGGTCCTGTACTTGCTAATAGCCAATACAGAGGAAAAGCTGCAAATAATTAGATAACTAAAACATGATTGCCACAGTAGAGGTTGTACCAAATTGTAGTCAAAGCATTCATCAAAGATGCATATAAAAATGTCATGGAGCATGAAATAATAGAAGAAAGCACATAACTCAATCTTGACAGAATATGGGGTCTTCAATTCACTTTATATTAATTCCTAGCGATGGAAAATTTCTCTATTACAATTTGCCTAAAAGAAAAATCCCCCCTCCTTTGTTTTTCTTCAAAATGCCTATTTATACAAGCCTAAAAAACACTTCAAATTCCATTCATTCTAGAAACCTTTGATTACAATTGAGGAAAGGAAGCATTTCATTTCTTTGCTCTTTGTCTTCCCCCATGCAGGTGGAACGCCTTCCTTTATTTTCTCTTCTGGCTCCAGAAATAGAACGGATTGACATCTGTCGCTATTTAACACTAGAAGCTTGCCCTTTCACCTGCTCAATGCAATTGACGCACCTTTCAACCAACTGGGCTATCAACCTGTAAGGCTCTACTTGGTTGTTGGCCTCAAAGGTGTAACAACTCTTCGCCAACTGTGGAAACCTTTTTCCCACTTGTCGGTCTTCCGTGACGATAGACCGCAATTGTAGATTTCACTGTACTAGCCATTTGTCCACTTGGACCATACCAACCTGGCTTATTTGGGATATTTCAGCTTGCTCCTTTTCTACATTTTCCTTGATATCTATCAGGTGTTTTTCTATATTGATTTTGCCTAGCATCCCGGCACTGCCTTCCTTATCAAGGTCTAGCAAAGCTTTATTTATCAAGGCAAATGTTTCTTGACAATAATTTCTCACCTCCTTAGCTCTTCCCCTGCTCTCTGATATATTATGCTCCCAAACCTTTAATAAGATATTCCCTCTGGTTTGTTCTACGATGGATAATTTGGAGCTATTGATCGCCTCTACGTTCGTTGTGGCTATCATAGCATCCTGGAAAGCAACCCAAGTCTTCCCAGCTTCTCTTTCTCACAAAGAGATATCTTCTAGCATTTGATCTATCATCTGAAAGTGATGTTGAATAGTTCCCACTTTTGCAAGCAAGTCTTGTTGAGCCACTGATACCTTCTTTCGGATTTCGATAGCTTGGGCTTGAAAAACCTTTATGTCTAAAACTTGGTTTTCGGCAACATCCAATTTCGATTGTAACTGTATAATTTGCTACTCCTACTGGCTTACTTGCATTTGGCTAATTCGCGCCGATTGGTGCACTTGCTCAAGGTCGGATCTAGGTTTCTCGATCTCCTACAAATCGGCTATTCGGGCTTGCTCGAGGCTTTTGCTCATATCATCCCTGACATTTGATTCCGCCGTAGCCACCTTAGCTTCCAACTTACCGATCAAGAGGTTCTTCCATTTCAACTGGGCCTTCAAAGTTCCGACTGAGTACTGATTGGCTGTACCGTAAGCCCCCAGTGTTCCTACTATCTCGTTGGTGAATTCCTCCTCTTCTACGCCCTTTCCTTCTGTCAGGATTTTAAACCTTTTAGCCACTGCACCCGATTTTTGATACGATTCTTGCTTCACTATGACCTTCCTTTTCTTATCAAAGAAAAATTTGTTTGGAGGTAACTCTTCCACGGAAATGGGTGTTAGCTCTTCATTGAAAATCCATCCCGCATCGGGATTCCCCTTTGTGAACTGTAAGGGTGTGATAACAATAATCGGACTACCGGTTTCCTTGGATAATTGTTTAGGGGTTGTGTCTGTGACCGACTCTTTTAATGTGGTCAGTGAGGTGTCCCCTGCCTTTTGCGAGGGTATCTCGTCTTGACTTAGTACCCGCTTGCCTGGAGCAACTGCCTCTAGGTTTTTCTCTCCTTGATCGGGGATTTCGGCTCCCTGTTCCGAGGTATTCTTTTCTTATGTCCCTTCCTAATTTCTCTCCTTGCCAGGACTTGAGTTATTTGAGCCTTTGGCTTCTGTCTGTTGTACGTCTGGAAGTTTTGGGGTTTTCCCCTGTAAAATTGGGGGGAGGCAACTCGTCCGATGCTCCTCGAATTTGAGGAAATAGGCCATATGTCTGGGTGGCAAGGCTTGAATCCAGCTCAAGACTTCAGAGTAGGACCTCGCACCTCGGAAGATTTCATCATGGGGTGAATCCTCGTGTTCATATCTCTTTAGGCCACAATTCGCCAAGTGATTACTCACAACCTTATTTGGGTCGTGCTTTTTGAACTCAATGTTCACCAACTTTATTTCCTCCAAATCCATGGCCTCGGCTTTGGCATGGCTAAAATATAATAAGAGTATGACCCAATGTGAATGGGGAAGGGTGGCCATACCTTCTTTGACAGTGCTTTGAGCTCCTTGCTTATTCCACCAAGCACAGCTTGCCTGGCGATCTTGCGGCATATTAGCTTATCTGGCAGAAATAACGACAAAACATGGGGGGGAATGGAGGTGCCAAAAACCCTGATGTATGAATACTCTGCTTCTATATACCAATCTGCTACATTGCTTAGGTTGGCCATGATGTTATCTGAAATCCGGGGACGCGGATGGTCGAAGATAGTAACATGCATCGGTACCATTACCCAGTTAAAAATCTCATAGATGAAATCTTTGGCCTTATCCTCCCAAAACTTCGAGTGGTAGACATGGATAGGCTCAACATCAGACAGATACCAGCTCCATCTCATCAATGGGAAAGGTGTCATGAAGCAAATAGCATCCATGATGTAGGCAGACATAAAGAATGAAGATGTTCTCCCACTGGCTTTCTGCGCTCGATATTCAGTAATTCGACTGGTAAGATTGTTCGACATCAGTTTGGCCCAGTCGAAAGAAAAACCTTCAACGACTGTATAAATGAGCAACACCCATGGGAGAAAAAAGTGAGTTGTGTCCTCCTTCCCGTACAGTCTACAGGCCATCATCGCTACATACTTGAATTGTGGCTCTAAAGAGGAGATTGAATAAATTCCATGAGTATCAGCCCTGAATTTCGTGGGGTGCGAAACCCAGTCTTTGATAAGATCGAATAAATTTTTCCCGAACTGCTCGCATTCCTTCTTTTTGAACTCCTCTTGGAATTTGGTATTGTAAATACGATTTGGAGTGGGTGACAATTTATACATTGCCTGTAGGTGCTCTGGTCTGAAAGACCTGACTGCTTCCCTCTGTTCGTTGAAAATCGTTTTGGTCAGGAGGTCTACATGGTCCAGTGCCCATCTGACCATATCATAATAGGGGAGAAGCCGTGGCCTTGCTGTTATTTTGTGCATCTCCGCTTGAGAAACGATTTTGTATTTGGTGGACATGTCATCGTTCTCCTCATCGCAGGAATTATCCGAGCAATTTATCACCTCGGGCTGCAGAATATTGGAAATATGCGTCCATGTTTTAATAGTATTGATACTTTGAGGCGAAGTATTAGAAACAATGTCTGAACTTTGGCTTGAGCTCTCGACGATTGCCTTGGGCGCTTTTCGTGGAGCCATGGTGTATGACCTTGCAATTAGATCCCCTTTCGCAAAATATTGAAAACACGGACATAAGTTATCCTGGTGAAATAGCTCTACGCACAGTAGAAAGAAAAGATGAGATAATGAAAGACAACCCTCTGCTTAAACACTTAAGTTCGTGCTAGTCCTTGTCGACAAATCGGTTAAATAGTTTAATGGAAAGATTTTAGCAAATAAGTGGGATCTTACTGTCAATCACTTCAGTGAAATTCAAATAAATGACATAAATATTTTACGACTTGTAACTTGGGAAAAGAGCATAAACGTTAAAAGATTCATCCATAGATCGTATGGTAAAAGCTACTCAAGGCATTAATTAATCCAGCTTAGCTCCCTTAATTTCATGCTTTTAGTGCTTTATTCCCTTTTCGATGCTCGTCGTATCGAACGATTTCGCTTCTAGTCTTTGAGACCCAAAAGCCCGAAATCGCGATGGCGCGAGATTATTTATAATTTGCGATTTAACTTAAGCTTTTTATTAACCCATCTTAATTAATGAATATCGCGACTTCAGGGATCGGAGTTACAAAGGTGTTGCGTTTAAAGGCAAGAATCGTCGAGTTGCGAAATCATGATAGAGACTAACTATGGTTTAAAAAGATTACTCTTGATATTTACCTAAGTGACTTGAAAAGACTTTGCAACTTCGCATCTCGGAGGTTTAGGGCTTGGTAGGTACATCGTGAAATACGCGAGATCCTGAAATCCGACTTTTGAGCTTAATTATAACCTCTTACTTATTTAGGAAGAAAGGCGGCTCCAACCTTTGAACTAGGAGTATAACAATAAAATAATACGTTCCAACACATCCTTTGGAATCAAGGCATCCCAATGACTTGTCGATGGATGAACCCTTCATCTATGAGGACTACCAATTTTCTTCGAGTAAGTCTAAACAATCCTCATTATCAAATAAAAGGAAATCATATGAAAATATAGTTTTGGGGTTCTAGGGTGTAGCTTTTGATATCAAGAATGAGAACCTGTAATTGACTTCCTTCCTAGCCTTTCAAAAATTTGAACATTTCTTCTCTTATTACCATTCTTGTGTTAGAGGAAGGTTGTGTGGATATATCTTCACATTTTGATTCCTCCAAAAATTTGAATAATGATACAAAAGGCTCTTAGACTTTTAGATTCTCGCCTCCCAAGGAATCAATGAAAAATAACCTAAGGTCAAGGAGTAAAGGAAACCTCGACTTCCATGTTAAGAAGGCAAAGGGTTTAGGTTTTATGGATGAACTTGGTCAAAAAGGCCATCATAGGGGAAGGGAATCCTTAATGTCTTTGGCTAAAAAAACACTTCCTCATAAATAAAAAGTGCTAGATAGCTTTTCTTAGTAGGGGTCCTCAGAGAAAATGTCCCCAAAGTAGGCTCCAAATGTTTCTAATGACCCTAAATTGTAGAGGGTTGGACAACCTTTGTAACACCCTATTTCCCCCAGCTTGTAAATATAACTGGACTGGCCAAGAACTATGGCAAGATCAATAAATGTGAATGACATTTTGAACTTATTGCAGGATTGCTGAGAGGGGATGTGCAGAAAAAGAGACCACGATGGCGGTGGAGGGCACCTGAAAAGGTCGCG
>JASDQU010105625.1:71151-85854 GCA_032191745.1 Picea mariana
CGCAAGAGGATAAGGCGTAAGGCAGAGGCGATTGAAAGGGCAGACGCGAGGGGAACTCTGGCATTACACAGAGTGAGTGATAGCAGAGAGGAAGGATTGCAACCTTTGCTCCTGGTCACTGGCAAACAGAAAGACACAGTCTCAGAGCATCGTGGTCTCAGCTTGGGGGTGGCTAGTGGTAAATCCGGTGGGAGTCACTATGCCCACGGTTGGGTGGAAACGAGCACCCCTCTCAACAATTGTACCCACTTCTGAAGTTATTTCTGATAAGTGTTTTGTTTATATTGCATCTTGAAATTCATATGCTGACATATATGCTCATAAACTGTGAAATGGTGAACAAATTACAGTATAAGAATGTTCGAGTAGTGTTTCGATAAGTAATGTTAGATATATGCTTCTAGCAGAAAGACCATGCATGACCTATGTTGATACATGAATTTAATTAGGTATGAGTCGAACTAAGTTAGGCTTCCAGCCCGTCCTCTGGAAGCTGTTTACCCGTATCTACTTCTGGAAATGCCCCGGTATAGATCTCTTCACAGAGATTTCCTCCTTAGAAAGGTTCACCAAGAACCCAAAAAAAAAGGACTTGAACGCATAAGTCTTATTAACCCTGTACGAGGAGGAATGACCCTCTTAAGGTCCCAAGCTAGCAGTGTAGGGATATGTAACAAATCGACAACTGAGATTTCGTCGGGTGACCCATAGCTATTCACGACCGTTAGATCAACAAAAGTAATGAGGGCATTACATATCTTGCCCTTTTTCCCTCTATCTTCGTAAACAACGAGGAAATCGGGATTGTAGATCCCAAGACCCAGGAGAACATTTGGACCTTGGATCTTTCTACATCCACGAAGTAGTGGAGGAATTGCACAAGGTGGGACCATCCGAGCCGATGGATCTCATCAAAAATCCCGTCGGTCGTTGGATCGGGTTAAGATGCTCGGAGTTTAGTCTCTGGAGTGTGCGCAGAAAGAACGGATCTAGACCGTTAGATCTGGGTCCGTTTCCCCGTCAGCCGTCGGATCAGACAGGTAAGTGCCTTTTAGGTTGGCGTTTGACGAAGCCTGAGAAGTTCATCTGGACCGTCCATCCCTTTAGGACAGGTGTCAGAGATCCGGAGAGAGTCGGGATATTGGCCATCGGCATATCGGAGATCCTGAGGTCGAGGGAATCGAGACGCTATAAGTCGCGAACCCTGAGAGTTCATTTGGACCGTTCATCCGTTTGGGACGCGTGTTAGAAATCCACAGAGAGTTGGGATGTTTGGCATCGGGAAATCAGAGTTCCTGAGGTCGAGGGAGTTGGGACATCACAAGTCTCGAAATCCCGACGAGATCAAAGCTGCCCGTTTGTGGGGACGCGTGGTAGAGATCCAGGCCATCGGGGAAAGTCCGCACGAGGAGGCCGCCATCGGAGTTTGGCTCATTGGGATATCAGAGATCCAAGTGACAAGTTATCGATGCACTTTGGAATCGTGAAATGCGAAACCCCGATGGGTGGGGGCCAGCTTTCCGGACATCAGGGAAGGAGGATAGCGCCACCATGAGGGGCCAACTGTCAATAAACCGGAGAGTCGGGATTCGAGGAATCGAGAATTTCGTGGACCTATGCACTTTGGCATTGAAAACCCCGAAACCCTGATGAGGGACAAGGCTGCGGTCTTGTGAGATAGAGGTCACGTGGATTAAGGACTTATCTTGGGAGGCTAAGGCAGCAGAGGAGCGTATCGAGATTTGGGGATCGACGAACCAAATCGTTGGGACTTCACGAGCATCAAAACCCCGATGGACGGAAGAGATTCTTTCGGAGGATCTCCGAGTCTGTAATGACTGTTAGATGTGGAGGTGAGACGTCAACTTAAGCCAGGACGTGAATATGCTATAGGATAAGCGGCTAGCAGATCTGGACGGCCAGAGTCCACCCGTCCAGATCTACGACTGAGGTTCCATTCTGGAGCCCCCTTACTATTCTAGCTTTAGCGGTAGGGGGGGGTCCAGAATTGGACGCGCAACTCTTGAACGGTGGAGATTTACTCATCGTGATCAACGACTTCCAGGTGGATTCCAGACCCCCCCTTGCCATTCTTCCTTTAACGGGGGGGGGGTCCAGAATAGTGTGGCATGTGAAGTGGGACCCCTCACTGTCATGATGTCCACCGTGTCGCGTTTTCCTTACCACCTGTATACCATCTAACCGCACAACGTGCGTTTCTCATTGGCTGTTCTCTACCCCTGTTGGGGTTTATTCCAATTGGCCATTCGCTGATCCCGTGGGAATTCATCCCTATGGGACGCACGTTAGCCCTGGCGGGCTTTGGTGATTACAGAGTCTAATGATTGGACCTTACTACAGCGCCAGAGCGCGAAAAACAAATAGGCACTACATTCAAATTGAACCGTGATCATCTGAGAATGGGGAAGAAAAGAGGAAGAGCCAGTCTACGTTGGGTCTCCGTGGTTATTTGGCAGCTCGAGTCCAACAGAGGACCGGAAAAATTTGATTTAGGTAGTGGGTATGTTACAACCTTGTTGAGGAAATGGTATGGATTATCTTAGTCAATCATTTTCAGATCTTGCCTGACTAGGACAAGATAGTTGGGGATGTCACCCAGGGTTTATAGCCTCAAAAAACTCACTCAATCCACAAGTATTAATTACAAAGATTAAGGCTAATTTATAAAATATGTTGCAATGTAAAATAAATTTTGTAAAAGCTACTGCAATGTACACAGATTTTGCGATAAAGTAAACATGGAGATCAAAAGCAAAAAGTAACCAAGTCATGAATACACATGTATGAGACATAATAACAATCTAATTTTATTTCATTCTGAGATACCAAACATGTTTTTATCTTTACAAAACCCCCGTGAGGGCATGGACCAAAGTCTAATTTAGAGATCCCCAATGAACACCATACAAAAAGATTCCGACGGTAAAGTAAAACGGAAATTAATAATCTGGATCAACTTGCCACAAACTGCTGCCATCTTGACTCTGCAAGATATCCTTTATCAGCCATGAAACTTAATTCACAAATAAACAAGAATACACAGACTATCAAGGATGAATCAACACCTCTAAAACAAGCGTATGAAAAGTGTGGTTCAGTCTTGAACCTTACTGTCGACAGTAAGACCCTGCTGTCAAGAAGCGAATTAGGCTTTGAATAAACTCATAAATGAATGAAAACTGAAATTATCTCATGCAACTAAAGAGAAAACATTAGTCTTGTTTTTTCCTTCTATTCTCCTTTGTCTCTTCTTCTCATTGAGCTTTTATTCTTTCCAAATAAGTTGAAGTAGTTCAACTAGTTTCTTTAGTTAAGTTGATTTAACTTAACTATTTTTATTTTTTTTGTAAATGAGTGTGTGAATCTATATTGCATTATAAGGTTATAGTACAAAACTGAAGCATGGGCTCCCAGGATCTGCCTGAATGGAAACCTGATCTGGGGTCCCTGAAATGCAGTATCTGAGAATAAACAAAAAGTGTCTGGGTCGCCACCATGGGAAACCAACCCAGGCTACCATAATACAGTCTAAAAACTTCATCAAAAAGAATAAAAAAGTCTAAAACATAGTGGGATTAGCTCCTACTCTGAGAGACATGATCTAGGCAGGTCCTGCACTATTCTAGGTTGATAGGGTGCTCTTCATGCCCTTCCTGCAGTGTCGTGCCCTCCTCCCTCTATTCCACCAGACGTAGCTTTCTAATGCATGTTGGGGTTCCATTTCTATCGGCTGGAGTGATATCTATATGGTGGACGTAGCGTAGATAGAGATGAAATTGCCCTTCCATCCTTTCCAGTTTCTCCTGTTGTCTTTTCTGGTCCTCCACCAACCTTTTTACCCCCGCCTCCAGGTTACTGAGGCGGTTGAGAATTCCTGTGCGCTCTTTCTTTTGCTCTTTGGTTTCCATCCCGTTGTTCTCCTCCCGGTCCACACACATCTTTAATATCAGCATTTTGGTTCTCCAAGCTTCCTCCACCGTCCTGTGGTAGAGGGTTAACCTCAGTTGTGTGGCTCTGGGATCCCGTATCCCCCCTTCTTCCTGAGTTAGTGTTGACTAGGCTTTGCCCCTGCGGGCATTGTTGATATTTCCCTCCCATCTTTTAATGATCTTCTTTCGCTTGGTGTCTATCTTCGTGAGGAAGGTGCTCTTTACTTCCCTAGCTGCCTGTTCAATTATTGTCATCCTCCAGGCGCTCTGTGGAGGTTCCTTCCCCTGGGGGCCTATCTTGCTGCTGGTTTTCTTCATGCGTACCATCTTCACTTGCAGGTGGTGGTTCTTACGTTGGGTTCTCTCCCTGTTCCGCTTCACCTCCTTCTTGTAAGTAAGGTGGCCACTGTAATTGTGATGCCTCGTTCTGTGGTAAGTTTTGGTGTCCCTGCCTTTATGGATCCAACCTGGCTACAGTCTCGTCCTTGCAATCATGGCCTACTCTTCAAGGTGGTACTTCCAGTCAGTATCCTCTGTTCCAGAGAATGTGCACTTAATGACCTTGCCATTATCCCTGTGCCAATGCTTTGCCCTGCTCATTGTATGCCATCCCTTTCCCCGTCCAATCTCGGTACCTAGGTGAGTTGTGCTCCTACTTGGCCCTGGTGTGACCTGTCGTCCTTCGTCCTTTGCCGCCTGCGAGTTATCTCTTCTTCTTTCCAATGGGAAACTTCTGTACTTCTTTTTATTGACGGGACCGTGGTGTCGTACCTTCGCCTGATGTGTGATTTGCGTCTGCATTTATAACCTTATTTGATTGGTGGGCCATAAGCTCCTGTCTGGGACCTACGTGTCCTTCAGTGTCTGCTGCACCTCCAATCTTGCCATGATCTTCCGTACTACTCCTGTTGTCCCAGTCTTTTTTCGCAAGTTGGGTGCAATCTGTCTAGAATTGACCTTGCAGGATGTTGCGCCATATTGTGTCTAGTTCTGGACCTTCGTTCTCGACCCCCTCGTTTGTTATTCTATCTGCCAATCCATTTGCTAACCTCCTCACCCAACGCAACTCCACAGTGATCCCTGTCTGCAAGTGCTCCTGGATTTTTTTTTAGTAGGTAGGCCAATTGCCAGTGCCTCTGGATTTTACCTATTCTGGTACCATTTTGGAGTTTTCTCACTGTGTTGATGACTAGCACAGAGTCTCCTTCCACTATGGCGTTCATCATACCCTCCCGACTGAGAATCTCTAGGCCTGTATCCAGGGCTCCGAATTCTGTGGCGTTAATGGTTGAGTTTCCCAGGCTTCTCACGCACAGTCGTATGATGTTCCCTTTACTATCCCTGATTACTCCTCCCAAACTTGTTCTTCCTGGGTTGCCTTTCGCTGCCCCGTCGAAATTCAACTTGAGGGAGCCTGAAGGTGGCAGTTTATAGTTGCGCTCACCTACCTGGAGTTGCGACTGCTATCTGTTTTGATTGGGTTTGCACCCACCTGTTATTTGGAAATCCTCCAGGACTCATGAGTCATGATCCATGGGTTGCACTCTACCCTCCTGACAGTTGCGGCTCATCACCGTCTCGCGTATCATGGAGGTTATTGTTTCCTTGATCTTCCCTTCTAGCTAGCTTTGGTTTATGAATATGCGCTGGTTCCTTTCCTTCCATATCGACCATATGATCATTCCTGGGGTGAGGGTCCAGCAGAGGTTCACCTCTTCTTGGTCGCTACAGTTTTCTCTCCAGAGCTTGATTGTTGCGGCAATGTTACCACGTATCCTATCAGACTGGAGGAAGATACTTGTTGCCTAGTCCCACAGTTCCACAGTATAAGCACAGTCGTCAAGGAGATGGTTGGTTGTTTCTTCCTGAGTTTGACAAAGATGACATCTTGACGAACTGGTGAAACCTCTTTTCCTTAGGTTATCCTAAGTTAGGATGCGGTTGTATAATATTAGCCACTGGAAGATCTTAACCTTTGGACATTGGCGGCTGTTCCAGAGCTTATCCGAGTGTTGTGCCAGGTCATCTTGGTATGGGTCCTTCATATAGTGCCAGACTTCTTTTATGTTGAATTCCCCTCCGTCCTTTTTTCCCTACCTCAACTGGTCCTCTCCTTTCGTGACTTTTATTTTCCATCTGCCTAGTTCCTTCTCCACCTCTTTTATTGTTGTTGCGAGTATCTCATTGTTCTGAGGATTAATATTGTCCCATATTCGCCATTTGTTGCGGTCCATTCCCTACTGCCAATATTGATAAATGTTGATTTTTCCTTGTGTGATGAGGTCTTGTTGGAGTATCCCTCTGTCCTGGTTTTCCATCTTTGGTTCCTGTTGCTAAGCGTCCTCCCATAATCTAGCTGTTCTGCCATTCCTGATTTCCCAAAAGCTGTGTGTTTGAATCCGTGCTTTTTTGTGCCAGGCTAGGTTCCAAATGGCCGAGCCTTCCCTGGTTCCTCCAAAGCAGATTCTGTCCTGGTCGTGGGTGTCCGGTGCGTACTTTTCCTTCCATATGTTTACCCAAGGTGTTGCAGTTTCTTTGACCCACCGCCACCAAAGTTTTGCCCCATATACATTGTTGGTCGTTTGTGGATCTTGTAGCCCCAAGCCTCCTTTTATTTTTGGCCTGCAGACTTTCTCCCAAGTCACCAGGGCCCATTTTTTCTTTTTTTTCCGTACCTCGGCACAGGAAGTCCCTTTGGATGGCTCTGATTTTCTGTAGGATCCCCTGTGGATTCAGGAAGACTGACATCATAAAGGTTGGGATGGCTTGTAAAACAATATTGGTTAGGATCAGTCTGTCGGCTAGGTAAAGGGATCTATATGTCCAGTTTTTTACCCGCTCTTGTAACTTGTTTATTACTCCTTCCCAAGTTGATAACTTATAAACTTTGTCTTTCAAAGGAACCCCCAAATACTTGGTTGGAAGTGTTTTCCGTTCAAAGCCTAGAATGTTGGTCAAATCCCTTTGGATAGCTGGATTGGTATTAAAGAAAAAGATCATTGAGTTGGAGTGGTTGATCTCAGCGCCCGAGGCTTCCCCAAAATCTTCTAGGATTCGTTTGTAGGCTTTGGCTTCCTTGACCGTGGGTATGTCGTGGAGTAGTGTATCGTCCACAAACTGTTGGTGAGTTGAAGTAGGGCAGTTTTCGAAAGGTTTGAGCCCTATTATTTCCCCAGTTGCTGTTGCGTTCTTTATGCTCCGGCTGAGGCCTTCCATCATCAGAATGAACAGGAAAGGAGACATCGGATCTCCTTGTCTGATCCCTCTCGTGGGCCAGAAAGGTTTGGCCGGGGCTCTTTTGATTAGTAGCGAGTAGCTTGTTGTGGATACTAAACTGACAATCCAACTGATCCAGTGCTGGGTAAAACCAAAGGCTTCCAAGGTCTTGATCATATAATGCCAACTAATTTTTTCATAAGCTTTTGCTAGGTCCAGTTGTATTAACATTCCCTCGCTTTTCTGAAGTTTTAAGGTGTGAATGATCTCATGGGCCTGGATGATGTTGTCCATTATTTGTCTACCTTCCACGAAGCCTGCCTATTCTTGCGAGATCAATGAGGGTAAGAGGGGTTTCAATATATTTTCTATGACTTTGGATATGATCTTGTATATCACATTACAAAGTGCTATGCATCTGTACCGGTCCAGGGTTTTGGCTTCATTTTCTTTGGGGATTAGGGTGATCATGGTTGCGTTTAGTGCTTTAAGGATGGAGGCAGACCTTCTAGAGTCGTATACTACCTTATAGATGTCATGTCTGATGATTTCCTAGCAAGCTTTGAAGAATTCCACAGTGAAGCCATCTGGACCTGGTGCTTGCCCACTCGACATTTCTTGGAGAGCTTGGTCCACCTCTTCCATGGCGATAGGTTTGTTCAGGAAGATGTTTTGTTCCTCGGTAACCAAGCGTGGTATATGCTGGGTTATCCTATGAATGGCATTCGACCTGTCTTGATGCAGTTCTTGGGCTATCCCGTGGAAGTGTCTAACCATAGCGCTTTCGATCTCCTGATGTGACTCGCGCTTAATTCCATCCTGGTCCTTGATCTTCAGGATTTTGTTATGGGCTCTTCTGGCCATGGTTATTCTATGGAAGAACTTGGTGTTCCTCTCTCCTTCCTTTAGCCATCGGATGGGGGCTTCTGATGCCAGAGCGTTTCCTCCTACTGGCATCGCACTTCCCACTCTTGGGTCATTTGGAGCTCTTCCTTTTTCCGGTCCTTCGTATAGCCTTCTCGCATGTAAGTTTCTTGGAGTTTTTTCATTTTTTCTTTGATGTCATTTTTCTCTATGTTTATATTCCCGAAGATATCCCTGTTCCATTCCTTGAGTTTATTTTTGATGTATTTAAGTTTCTTATGTAGTTTGAACATCCTAGTCCCTTGCTCCGGTTGCTCCTCCCGCCACCACTGTTTGATTCTTTCCTTGAAAGTCAGCCGAACAATCCAGAATTTCTTGAATCTGAAGGGTCTGTTCTTAGGTGTTGTTTGGAAGCCTGCTTCCAGTTGCACTGGCCAGTGATCAGATCCACCCTAGGGTAGGATGTTGCAATCTAAGGTTGGCCCCTGCATAATGATTGACTCCGATATAAGGAATCGGTTGAGTCTTGTAGCTACCTAAAACTGGTTCCTCCTTTTATTGTTCTAGGTGAACTGGCCATTCTTAGTTTGGAGATCTACCATCTCCGCTTTGTCTATAAAATTTGAAAATTCCTTCGCATCCCGATCCAATCTTCTAATACCACCCTTCTTTTCCGCGAGGGAGGTGATAATGTTGAAGTCCCCTGCCAGGATCCAGTGGAGGTTGGTGGCTTGACCTTTTATATCTTCTAGGTCTCAGATCATTCCTTTCTTTTCATCTAGCCCATGGGGCCCATACATATTTGTGCAGAGAATCTCCTCAATGTTTCCTATGATTTGCATGTGCACCGTTAGAGTGTGCCTGTTTGCTTCGACTGCTATTAAATTTAGGATTTGTGGGTTCCACAACGTGAGTATGCTGCCTGACCTTTGGTGGTCTTCGATAACTACCATCTTGTACTTGTGCCAGTGTTGTTTACTGATTGATTCCATCCTGTCTGTAGTACATTTCGTCTCTTGAATAAAATAGAGATCCGGTTGCTCCCACTTTAGTTTATTCCAAAGGATTCTTTGTTTTCTTGGGCTGTTTAGGCATTTTATATTCCAAGTTATAACCTTCATTTAAAAATGTGGGGGAGAGTGGGGAAAGAGTTTCTAGATCTTACCCGATTTTATCATTAGCGCTCCCAGCTCTTGTAGTGCTACGCTGTTTGATTTCCTTCCTTTTTTTCTCCTCATCTGTTTGGGTGATAGCTGTGATTGTCCCTCGTCGGCTTTCACTCCTAGGTGTCCTATCTCCCCATGTGTGCATTTTTGTCCTCTGGCTTTGGCTTCCTCCCATAGGAGGAACAGGTATTGGATGCAGTCGAGTTGCTCTGTTGGTACACTGTCAACTCCCTGCCTTTTCCATTGTTCTAATATGTGTGGAAGGTCTATTCCTTCCCTTTCCACCAGATCTCTGAGATCGGGGTCTTCTGTACCTACTTCGCTTGGGATCATTTCTACATCTCCCTCTGCATCTTGCATGGTGGTGTTGTCGTCTTTTGTTTCTCCGTCCATCGGGGTTGCGCAACTCCCCTGAGCTGTTGTATTGTTTGGCTGTTGGGTGGGATCTTTTGTTGCTTGGTCTTTGACTTATGGAGCTTTTGCCGAGTCCTTGTCTTCTGTTGTCCCTTTGTTTGTTTGGTCCCTTCCTTCCATTGTATTCCGAGTCTCCTGGGTATTTTCTGCTGAGGTTTTATTTTGCTTTCTATTAGCTCTATTCCTGGGGTTTGGGGCTATAAACCCTTCCTCGTCTTGCTGAGTTTTGGGATTTGTCGCTTCCTGCTTTTTGTTTAGAGGGCACTCTCTGATAAAATGTCCATGTTCATGGCATCTTCTGCATCTAAAGGGGATCTATTCGTAATCTATGTTTTGGATACATTCCTCATCCCTGAATTCCAGACTTATGGCTTCTGGGAGTGCTCCAGAAACGTCCATCTCTATGCAAATTATTGCATATGATGTGTATCTTCCTTTTAGGGTGGCTTCTGAGGTGTTCACATATCTCCCCAGTTTGTTTCCTACCGATTCAAAGGTAGAGGGCAACCAATAGTCTAGGGGTAGGGAATAGAATCTCAGCCAGACTAATACCTTTTTGAAAGTTTCTTTCTCTGGGGAGAAGTTTTCTTTCTAGGGTTGGATGTAGAGTCCCGCTGAGGCATGGAAGTATGGACCTCCCTCAAAGACTCTGTCCCTGTCCTCCGAGATTGATAAAGACTGTTGTGAAGAAACCCTTCAAGCCGAGGTGGAGCTCCACTTCTCCATTAGGCTTCCAGTGATATTTAACCCAGTTGCACAAAGTTCTTTCTGTGGGCAATAACCCTATAAATTTTCATATGAGCGCATGCATCTTCATTTGGTCCCTGTAGAGTTGCGTTTGTGGGTCCTCTAGTGCCACCTTGGGTATCATTGTTGTTTTGGGCTTGCAGGGGTTGTGCCCCTCTGTCCCGTTAGCCTTCACGGTCTCTTTCACCTCTTTTTGAGTTTCCTTAGTGACTTCCTCCATGGTCTTATTTTTTTCACGACTTCTCTCTTGATGCTTCCTTGGGTTTGATCCCGAGGTTCCTATCACCGGTGCCTTGAAAACTCCGTTGCTTGGCCCTTTTCCTCTGTCCACCACTACCTGTTTGTATGAGGGGGTCCCCTGTCCCCCCTCTTTACTTCTCATGCTGCTCTCTGTTGTGGCTACGACGGTCAAATCCTAGCTCGTCGCGACTGTCAAATCCTAGCTCGTCGCGACTGTCAAACCCTAGCTCGCCGCGACTGTCAAACCCTAGCTCCCCAGTCAATATTAACTTAACTAATTAGTTTAGGAGAAATAAATAATAATAATATAGTTAAGGGTCTTAATTAATAATAACTAGGTAGGTGGGACACCTTATTACTGCCGTGAATATCTTCTTTTTAAATCATGAAAAATAACACACAAAAGATAATCACTTTGACCATATGCCACACTTGTAACTCCCTTGAAGATCTTTTAAACTCGATATTTAAATATCAACAATAATTTATATCCTATTCAAAAAGAAGATATATCCACATTATCCACAAAATATCCAAAATAGGGCTTGTTGTCCAAAAATGTTGAAAACCATTAAACATTGTCCTCATCAACTGAATCATATAAAACGTAATTTAAAAACCATATTTGCCACTTTGTGAGGCAATTTTCCTTTTCTCACTGTTGTTTCCCTTATACTTTTCTGAAGTAGCTCGTGGTTGATTGGATCCTTGGGGATGTATCTTGCTGATCACATGGGAGCAGTCAGCCTTTAAATGAAGGTGTGAAGACACAGATTTTGAGGAATCAATGGAGGGAGAAGAAAGCGAGGCAACTGTTTTTCCTTTGTCTTTCACAGGTTGGGGAATCTCAGTCTTCAATCTCTTACTGGCGTGTGAAGACTGAACTGGAAAAACAACACAGACAATTTGGACATTAGGATTAACAAGTGGTTGTAAAGGTAATGCCATAGTGGGATAACTACGATGGTGAGAGACAGGCTGGTTGACTCTCTCTTGCCAACCACCATTTGCGGGGACTTCGGGCTGCAAAGACACATGTGGAGGAACGAGAATGCCAAAAATATTCTAAGGAGGCTGGAAAGGGGGTCTCTCTGGTCGAGGGTGCATTATCCCATGGCCAACCCAATTAAAGAACCCAACTTGGAACAACTAATTCAATTCTTGCGGGTCAACGTCAAAATGGATAGAAAATCTAGGCCTCCTATGGCCTCGATTCCAATTTCCCTTGCCTCTGTTATTTCGACCATTACTGCCTCTACTGAAAAAACTCATCCTATAGCAACGGTTTGTCAGTAATGAAGCTCTTAATAAACCATACATGACACTCTACTTACATGAATCAAAATTTGGCTCCGAAATTGACACAAGATACATTTAAATCCATTCATAACACATCATTCATTAATTGCCATGTGAACATGGAATGATAGGGTTCATGGGAAATATGGAGGGAGTGTAATTAGAGAAAAATGGTAGAATGATAGGGGATTAATACACGAATATCGTTCAACAATTAACCAAACAATTAACTATGTATAAAAATATCAAGAATATCAGTCATCAACCCTTTCCATTTTATCTTTCTTTCGCTTCCACACAAACTTTTTCTTTTAAAATTTATATCACAGAACAAGGATACAATAAGTGAAATCGGGATCATGGAGGGAATGTAATTAGCGAAAAATGTTAGAATGATAGGGAAACTTCTTCTGATGCAATCAAAATTTATCTCTGTCCAAAATCTCGAAGTTTCAACAGTATTATGTTTCCAAAACAATAATCTAAACTAATGCCTTCTTTAACAAAATTGGTCGCTGGCCTCCAAATTATTTTACACAGTAAACTATTTGATATGCCCAGAATTATTTAACCACAGTAACCATTGTAACCATATTATCATTATATAACAGAAATGACGAACAACATCATAATAGCTATAGGAATACAACAATAGTCTTTAAGCCATGATTCATAACATCAACCCCAATAATAATCCTTTAAATCCAACAAGGTCACACACAGTGCTTCCAAACAAACTCACATCGATCATTAGTCTAACCCCCGTTCAATGCAACTTCTTCTAATTTCATTCTGGGCAGTATTACTCGATTCGAGCCTCAGACATTTCGAACACATGTGCTTTTTTTTTAAACAATAAACATAATGATTTAACCAAGAAGAATAACATTTGTTACTAGGAACACAAGCTTTAACAACTGTAATTTTCAATGAATAGGTGAGCACATACTCCTTTCCACAATTTCCAAGCAAGGGACCAACTAAACTCGTGTCCAAGTCACCGAGCAAGAACAATACTCTCATCAAATCAAACTGGAGTAAGCAACGCTTTCATTGTAATGTGTAGGGTTCAAGATATGTTAATGACAGTAAGGGTAGATACGGGGGGGCAATTTAAATAGAGGGTTTGGCAGTTGCGTAGCATAGACAACTCATTCCACAGGTGCCTTATTATAATCGATGATGGATAATATAACAATAATTCAAAGCCATGCTATCGACTGCACGAGCTTCGTATAACAGACTGTAACTTCCAAAGAACAAGTGAAACCAACACTTCCTTCAACACATCATAACAAGTAACCAAAAAAAAACCGTGCCCAACCAAAAAGATCGAATAGTGCTCCCATCA
This sequence comes from Picea mariana, assembly GCA_032191745.1. Taxonomy (NCBI): domain Eukaryota; kingdom Viridiplantae; phylum Streptophyta; class Pinopsida; order Pinales; family Pinaceae; genus Picea; species Picea mariana. Next base: position 84,399 of record JASDQU010105625.1, read on the forward strand.
AAATCTGGGTAAGCAATGTCAAGATATCTATATAATGTTCACCACGCAACAGTGACAGTGAGGTCATAAAAAAGCAGGCTAACAACTAAGGGTTTTGCTAGGACAAGGCATAGAAGGTTTTAGTCATATTTCACTTAAACATCCACATGATCGAAATATGGCACGGTTATACTAACCACAGAGACCATCAATTTCAATCTATAGGTGGGGTATTCACAAAACTCAGAGGTAAGGCTGACTGAGATAAACCATTTCAATAGGGAGGCCAAACCCGCAATACAGAACCATAGACAAGGTAGGCTCAACCACAACTTTTACTCAACAATTCCTTGCAAACCATTACACACAACAAGGACATCGCGACCATTTTTTAATGGCAACTGTCTCAAAACAACCACCACAGGAAACCAAGGATGCAACCATAAATACACAGTTCCAAAAACATCATAACAGCTTGAGAATTACACAATTCACGAGCAACCAGAGCCAACATTTGATTTAAGGGCAAAGCAAATCTCATGGATGGAAAAGTAAGAAAATCACATACCTGTAAAAGATTGCACGAGGAGAAAAACCAAGGCTGTATACTTCCTCCACGATCGGGCAAGGCGGAACAACAACAACTAACATAGAAAAAATGAAAGAATGACTAGGGTGGCGGGCTCGAGGGGAGTTTGAGTGACGTTCATTTACCGTATGTCGCTTCTTCCTTCAGATCCTCATTCATATCTTAGTACGTGCCAAGCCCACTAGCCAGATCACCATACCACTAACATCCAAAACCATCAATACAACCAAATTTCCAAACTTGCCATATCACAATTTCCAAAGTGCACGATAGTCCAAAGTGTGCCACCCCTTGCCACTATCATTTTTTTTCATATGACAACTTGCTAGGAACACAACCAAATTGCAACTCAACCAATGCACACAAAATAGTAGCAAGGGTCGAGATCACCCAATCTTTTCTTTGGACAATATACGATATCAACATTAAAATTGGAGTGTAATTCTTGCATTCAAAAGGCAACATAATCATATTTCATGAGAGATAATCATGACCATATTGTGCCTTGTTTTAATCACCCAACCACCACATATTACCATAAACATTTTAACCATGATTTAAAGCAAATGAGCTGTAGAAATTTGTGTCGCAACCAATACATAGGCAGACAAATTATAAGTGTCGCTTCTCCACCATAATGCCATAAGTTTAGCAAAGGGGTCCCACCTACTAGTATATTATTAATATAGTTAAATAATAAAGCTTGGAAATAATTTGTGAGCATAGTATCCATTGTTGCGCTTTCAAGCGTCAACAAACTGGCGACTCCAGAGGGAAATCTGTTTCCAACATATTAAGAACTCAAAATGTTTGGTTTTGCAGACCAGGTGAACCGTGTTGCCGTCCTAATACACACTTGCAAATGTGAGCTAAGTCCGACTCACTTAG
>JASDQU010105626.1:0-11333 GCA_032191745.1 Picea mariana
AGTTACTAGTAGTCCTTACATATGAAGCATAGAAGATATACATACATATATATATATATATAGAAAATGACATACACAAACTGACTTAAATTTATGAATACAAAATTTGACTGACTATCTCTTAGTCGACTACCAGGTCTAGTCGACAAAGATGACAAGCCCCTACAATATCTCCTCCCACCTCGATTCCTTGCTCATCTTGAGAAAGGGGAGAGTATACAAAATTAACTTTACAAAACTTGATTACAATATTGAGAACTAGAATACGAAGAGAGGAAGAAAAATTGAAATAGGAGGAGACAAAATTTTCAAGTGCTTGACTGACTTAAGGTGTTGCATCCGACCATTCTGATATGCTTGGAATTCCGCCACTGGTTAAATTGACTGTGTCTTCTTTTATGCGGGACTGATGTGTAGGTCACATTTCTAATATTGTTGGGTCGAATATGTTGTCTACTTGTAAGAAGGACATTCCCTTAGTGCCGATTCCGAATTGACTGAAGGCCCTATTTTGGTATCATCCATAGTTTTGAGTCCATCGTCATTTCTTCTCACACAAAAGTGTTACTTGAAATGATCATTTGAAAATTTCTTTCTGCAATCTATTCAAGTAACCTGAACTGGACTATGGATTCCCTCACCATTCGTTGTGATGATTCTCGAATGCTCCACTTCCTCTAATATTTGATCGGTTGAAACCACAGAGTAGCATTTGTGCCTTTATGAGGTGGATAATTTCTTCTTCGGACATTTGAGACCAATATGGTTGATCTGATTCTAATTTATGAAGGTCTAGTTCTGGGGGGTCGTCGTCTGCTAAGTTCTTCGACCCCATGGTCTATGTTTTAAAACTCAAATCTTTGCAAATTGTTTTTTCTCTTTTCTTGATCTCTGTTATATAGGGTTTGGATTCATGATATTGAAGGTAATACTAAGTGATAGTGGAATATTCCATACGCAACTCAATCTCCCAAGATATAGAAGTGCATAAATGGTGATGGTCATTATTCTTTATGATCAGATCGGCTCATGTTGATATGAGTGCCACTTCTTTGTTTTACACTTACAAATCCTTATTCTCTTGCATATAGATATTGTTTGTCCCAAATGGATGATTCACGAGTGTGTGAGCTACAGTCTTGATTATTGAAGAGTTAAAGAACTTTGTGCCAGTGGAAATTTAGGTCAGTGTTTAACTGGAACTTGTGTGAGTCTCGTTAGGGAATACTCATGGAGGTTTCAAATCAATACTACTTATGTACAGAAAAACCAACACCATACTCTGACATTACGGATAAAATCGGTCGTAATGTCGTATTTTAATTGTTTTTATTTTTATTTTTTTCAAACAATCCTGACATTCGTCAACTATTCGATGGCATGGTCTTTATCATCAGCTATCCAACAGTTATAGGTAGCTAAATCTAGGATATCCGAAAATGTAAAGGGTCAATGATTCTTGTTACCAACTATTGACAAAGTCAATATTTTTGTCCGTTAAGCAACACTTCTCTGGTCAATAGTCATTGGAAGTCCAACGAAAAAGTGATATATAATTTAAAAATTTTGAAATATTAAATACGTTCAACTTTGTTCCTATACTAGCGATGGTTTGCATAGGTTGTAAGAGATATTTTTAGGTTGGAATACAAAATTGTTTAATTTTGTTAATTGCATTAGAAATAGTTAAACTAYAGAGGTTGATTCTTTAAGATAATAATCATCATTGAAATTTTGGTAAGGAAAAATGTCACATAACATCCTCTAGGAGGACAAGGATGAGGCTTGAGACCTACTTTGGTTGAGGCTTTGGGTGATCAAAAATTTTGTTGCCCTTGTAAAAACTGCAGGGGAAATAATAGAAGGAGAATTTTAATAAAAAAAACTAAAAAACATTGTAGTGGGTATGGACACCTTGAGGGAATGCATGAATATCGTCGCTTGGTAAATTATTCATTATATGTATTTATATTCTAGATTCTTTTGTAAACATTTATATGTTAAATGTAGAAGAAAAATAATGTATTATTTTTTCTTTATGGATATATTCTACGTAAACATGAAACAATAGAGAGTAAGTTAAGAAGAGAAGAAGTATACATAAGATGTATATTTTAATTAGGGTTTAGGGTATGGTTTAGTGGTTAAGGGGTTAAAGGTTTATGGTTACAGGTTATAAGGGGTATGCTTCACCAATTCATGGACATGGTATGAGGAAGAACTATAGTTGTCTTAAGACATAAAATACACTTTATGACACTCAAACCATGCACAGTGTCTAAAACCACCACATAAATCCTATAAATGAAATATTTGGCCTCTGTGTACTCATGATAATTCCACCATTACAAGGTTGTAATGAGTGGAAATTATTCTTTAATTTGACCCCGAGCATAGTGACCTATGAATGGGGCCAACATTGAATTTTTTTCAGTCTGTGTTTGTATGCATTGAAATTTGACATGGTTGTAGTAGATGCATGAGTTGATGATATGGGAGGGTTTCGAGACTCAAATATGAATCACACATATAATTTGACAATCAAACAACATAATTAATGAGAACAATAATGTTTCAAGTGTGAATAACCATTACATCTTTTACATTAGTCAAACAAGGAGACCTAATATTTTTCTTCACCAAAATGCGTGTGCAATTTTTATTTTATTAAAAAGTTGTATGCAAAAGGAATGAACAAAAAATCCTTTCCTATAAAATAATTTATTTTTTTTCCCACTAGTGTACTTCATTCTTCATATCCTGCGTGTCTTTATCCTCATTTCTAAGCCCAAAATGAAACCATTTTTTTGGATATTACACTTCTACAAGCTCAGGGATTTCAAATTATCTAAAGAAATTGACATTAAGCTATGAAATTATTGGTGGGTAGTAACCTTTTGCGAGGTAGGTGTTATAAAGCCCATTTATTATTCTTTGCAATTAATGTTTATTTCTGAATTTTGGTTTATATTCTTTTACATTTTTTTTTTTAAATATCTTATTGCAGTTGTTAGAAATGATTGCCAAAATCCCAAACCTATAAATTCATAATGTAAACCCCCAAGGAAATTCCCCACCATCAATGAAATATAATGCAAAAAGCCAGCTAATAGAGTGATAGTCAACCTAATAATGTTGAGATATATATACCCACTTGGACGCTTACTTGCCCAAATTTTAGATGAAATCATTGATATAATTACTTAAGAAAATGAGGCATTATCAATATTACCTCTTATAGATAGAATATTTATCCTAAATATATAGACGGTTTGGATAATATTGCAAGAAAAGAACTAAAGACTAGAAAACTAGAGGACATATTTTCCCTTTTCATAGGCCCTCATATAGGTTAAATGTCAAACACAAGTAGGCGTCATATATCTATCAAATTGTGCACTTATAAACCATTTATGGATAATTTGATGGATAGGTAATACATGGTTTTTAATGTGCGACCTCATAACAATAGGGAAATCCCACTATGCTTCTTGAGGAAAATGTGTGCAAAGTGTGTTTTGGGGAAACTTGTTAACTATTTTCATCACTTAGAATTCCATGATGCTTGTTTGGATATTCCACACAACTGACCCAATGTGAGGCACCAAGATGATAAAAATTCCCTAATCACTTGACCTTGTTGGAATTCCCACTTTCATAGGAGTTGGTTCCAAAAACACAAGAAGAATTTCTCTAGTTGACACAAATGATGGTATGTCATGACACATTTGTTGAGGTATTGGCTATATGGTGTTATCATATACTAGTGTGGTAGGACCATCAACTCCCAGTTGGGCATAAAACCATCTAGTAGTGAGGGCATACTATCATAAACCAGTGTTTGTATTTGTTATTCACATCCATGAATGTTTTGTGGCTATAATTTCCATGGTATTTTAGGAGATATTTCCCATGGTCGATTTGTAAGTGAGGTATGTATGATGATATGTTTTAATTTTATTGAATTTATAATTAGTTAAGTAATTTATTTCACATTGTTTTCCCCTTATGGTGTGTGTGTGTGTGTGTGTGTGTGTGTGTGTGTGTGTGTTCTGAATTCCCCTCCTACATTATTGGATACTCACTCTATGGTAGACACATCCAACAATGTATCTACTTTAGTCACATCCATAGTTGTTGCTAAAATTTACAAGATGCTCATGTGTATGTTATATTTCATATTGGATCATTATTAAATCATGTATCTATAAACTGGTTCAATAGGACTTGGTGATTGTAGCCATTGGCTAGAGTACCTGACCTATCTAATTCCACTTGCACATGGTGGTGTTCTACTTCACCTTCACTTGCTACCAGTACACCCAATATAGCCACATAAACTATTGTTTCCTCCAAGTACAATGTTGGACCAATGTCTATGTCTCCTAGTCAAGGATGTGGCTAATATCCAAGCTTGCAATCTCTTTTTGTGATGATATCAATAGTAGATGAAACCCTTAATGAAATGTAAATGTTGAATTCCATAAATTAAATGAAATATCAATGTTCATATTGTATAGGACTATACAATACCGAAGAGTCTCATAGAATTGTTGTAGTCTTGGAAAACTCTGTAATCTATATTGTAATATCCATAATATAAGAAGACAAAAAACACCGCCCTTCATTAATTATTGGTTTTCCCTTATTGATTTCTAAGGTAAAACTTTTTGTCCATTAATGTGTGTGTATTTTCTATATTTGTATTTCTATTTAGTATCATTGTAGTTAAATAATCTAATTGATGTTTTTTTATTTTCGTACTTATAGCACTAAAATATACAAAAATATAGTTTCACAATTGAACATTGTTTTGTGGCCATTATACTTTGTAGTATTATATGCTCAAGGAATGAATGATACTAAGCTCTTTACAAGAATGGTCAAGCCATGACTAATACTAGGGTATTTAGATGTTAACGGGGTTTTAGGGAGTAGGGGTTAGAGGTTTAAGGTTAGGGATTAAGGGGTTAGGTCGGGTTAGGGGTTTTTAAACATAAATCACTAATGGAAAATGGAGATGCCACACTGGTTGAATGTCTTTGTCTTTGTTGTTTTTATTTTTCTATATTATATTTGTAAATGTTTGTATCATTTTAATATTTGTTATATACACTAATTTTACTTTATTTTTTGTAATTATAAAGGAATGACGCCCTAGGGAACTACCGATGGAGGAATATGTGTTTGAACAAGTGCATGTTCAGGAACATGGAGAGAATATTGAAGATCAAGTTAATGATCCTATGGAAGAATATGTTGATGCTAATAGCACAGTTGAAGAAGATGGGACAAATATATTAATCCATGAGACGTTTAATAATGTTGAAATGGATGATGATGATGACCAGCTTTATGGTGTTTTTGATATACATGTACTTTAGAAGGAAATTCAACCTCTTTATGAAGGCTCCAAAACAAGTATTCTCTCTACTATATTGTTGTTGGTGAACTTAAAGGTTATGAATGGTTTTTAAAAAACTTGTGTGACACATCTGCTAAGGTATGTAATATATATTTTGTCACACTTAGTACATGATGATATAGGTTTTCTTTTTCCCTCTATTTTTATTGTTAGTCGATTAGGTGTAAAATTTGGATGCAATATGTACAATGGATATTCTATACATTAACCAATATTGATTTTTATGTTGTAGATTGTTAGGTGAATTTTTGTTACCACCATCAAATGATTTATATCGCACATATCAATATTTTCATGCCATTATGAAGGATATTGGAATGGAGTATCAATCTATTCATGCATGTCCCAATGATCATATTCTATATTATGGAGAACATGCATCGAAAGAAGAATTCCCGAAATGCCAAATTAGTAGATATTGAACCGATCAAGTAACAAAAAAGGTGCCTCACAAGGTTCTTCATTATATTCCCATAATTCCACGTTTGCGGTGATTGTTCAGGTGCAAAAGAATACCACAGTTTATGTATTACCATGCAAAGAACATAAGTAAATATGGTGTTCTTTGAATTCCTACTGATGGATATGCATTTAAGAATATAGAGAAAAAATGGCCAAATTTTAAAGATGGACCTCATAATATTAGGCTTTCATTGGTAGCTGATAGTGTCAATCCAATTGGAGAGCTCAAATATACTTACTCGGTGCAGCTTGTTTTATTATCAACATTAATATTCCTCCATGGATGTCAATAAAGAGGAAGAAAATAATGTTGGTAATGATTATTCCAGGTATTTGTTTAGAATACTTGTTTTTAATGGGGTAACATATCATTTGTCTTGTTTGTTTCATAATTTTGTCTTATACTTTATTGTTTACTCATATATGTTCAATTATGTGATCTTATAATTATGTTTGATATTTTTTTGTAGTAATTATGTATTGTATGTTAAATCAATTAGGTAAGTACCAAGTTAAAGATATGAATGTATATATTGAGCCTCTTATTAATGAGTTACTTGATTTATGGAATGGCATCACTATGTATGATATCTCTAGACAAATATATGTGAAAAGGAAATTTAAAGTCCATTCAATGCTTGTATGGACAATTCACGATGCCCTAGGGATAACACATTTCTATGGTATGTTATAACGTTACACTGCACTTTAATAATGTTTAATTTTATGAAGTTCATATCATGCATGTTTTTTATATAATCCCTTCATTAAACATACTTGTAATAATGGATATAAAATTTAATCCATCTCTTACAGGTCTTCAAACAAAGGGTAAATTTCCATGTCCAATTTTGTGTCCTAAGATGAAATCTCATCATTCAAGAATTTTAGGAAAGGTGGTGTTTGATGAGTATAGGCACTTCCTCTCTAAGAACCATAGGTATCGAAGTACCGAGAAACATATTTTAAATGGTAAATAAGAGAAAGGATTAAAACCAAGGAGAATAACACCTCATATATGGAAGTTGCAATATAATAGAAATTGTTAATGTGTATTGGATATAATCAACTATCATGTCTCATACATGAAATGTTTGTAATATTTTATTTTTTATTGCATTTTGTTCATTGTACTAATTGACAAGTATTGTTACAATATCTTTAATTTTTATGCTTCACCTTGAAGGTCATCATGAAGGAATTAATAATGTGGTCCTTCCATGAGGAATGAAAAGTTATCCCATGCAATTTAGTAGGCTCCCCTACTATGATCACCTAGAAATTGTTCATTTGTTTGATACAATTCACATCAAGAAGAATGTAACATAATCATTATGGAGAATATTAGATGGAAGGAGTGACAAAGAAAATATTGTCAAGAGTTGTAATGACATTAAGGAGGCCAATAATGCAATACAAAGTGTCATTAATTCAAATAGCAATGTAGACGACCAAAATATAAGCGTCTTTCCATGGTTATTGACAAAGAAACAAAACAAGGATGTAAAAGAGGTTATTGAAAAAAAAAAATCCCACTGGATTTTCTTCAAACATAAAGAATATCCTTACAAAGAAAGGTGAATTAGGTGGGGTAAAAACTCATGATTGGCATACCTTGATTACGATAATTATTTTGGTGTATATATTTCTATATTGATGAAACATATTGTTCGTGTTTTTTTAATCAACTAATTTGTGACTAAATAATGATTCATTTTTTGTGTTACAGTATGTTCTAACTCTACGTCTCCCAGAAAACTTTGACAACAATTTCAAACAACTTATATATGATCTCGACAAATACATGAGGTAAGTGACAATTTATATGCAAAGTGTAAATTTTTCAATTCGTTGTACAACTTATATTTCACTGTGTGTGTTTTACTAGTTGTAATGTAGTAAAATATACTTTTTTGTTCAAACATGTGATTTTCTTGCATCATTTGGAGATGGTTGTCATCTAAATAAATCTATAAAGAATATATAAAATATTGGAGGTTACAAATTCCTCGTCTAATGTGTGAAATGAAAAAGCATCTACCTTCAACATTTTCCAATGCACAAGAGCACTGCCTTGTACACCAAGTTGAGGAGATTGAGAAGTGTGGACCTGTAAACACAAGGTCAATGTGGATGGTTGAGAGTCACTTGAAATCATTGAAGGATTTGGTTAGACAAAGAGCACATCCTAATATTTCTATGGTATTTCAAGCCATGGTTCATATTACTCAATATATTCCTAAAATATTTGCAAGTATTAATGTGGATCACATTTGGGATGTAAACTCCATCAACAAATTTGAAGGGGAAGAACTATTGGTGAAAGGTAGAATGAGGAAAGTGACATTCAAGTAGATGGTGGAAATTTATAATACATTTGACTTTTTGTTTTTGTGCATATCGTACTTATTTAATTTTTAGTATTTCTGCATAAGCCATTATTATGAAGGTATACCATAGTAACTAATTATATGTGAAATATTGTTTTATTTCAATACAACTAGTCGAGAGTGGGATGCAATACATTTATACATTGCAAACAATATTGATTGGATGAAGGTATGGATTGAACGATGTATACAATCTAACAATGGTATTTTATCATGGTTTGGTGTGGCTACATTGGTCAAATAAGATGAACATAAAGGATATACCAATATTACACAGAGGGAAATTGATTTAGCATATGGTTTAAAAGATTAACAAGTAAAAATATTCACCCATACTATTTAGTATTTTTTAATATTATATTGGTGTACATGGCATGTTTTGTTTCTTATAAATTTGCATAATTTCCAAGTATAAATATGTTTATCAATTGACAATGCATTTTTTACTTGTTTGACATATTTTAGTTGAAACACCACAAGGCTATGTGGTGCAATGGCTGCAAATTTTTCATCAAAAAGTTGGATGAAAAGATGAAAACTTATGATAGTGGGATAACTGTAGTATTTCATGTTACTAATGTTTCCTATAGAAGTGACATACATCCATAAGTATCTGAAAATTGATACTATGGATTTTTGGATGATATACTTGAGTGTGACTTTAAATCCTTCGAACTAGTTATGTTCAACATCAAATGGTACATGATACAAATGAATGAACGTGATTTTGATAGAAATGTTAATCAACATGCTAATGGATTTACCATGGTTAATACAAGGAATGTTGAGTCAAAACCAGAGCCCTGTGTTCTTCCAAGCCAATGCAAACAGGTATTTTACTCAGAGGTTCTAGGTAGAGGGGGTTGGTCATATGTTGTTAGATATGATCTAAGAGGAAGGTCAGTAAAGTTAAATGTAGCGGAAGAAGATGAAATTGAAGACAAAGATGATGTAGAGGAGAAGTTAGTTCATGTGTCAGATAGATACATTATTGAAGTAGAAGGAGATGTTCTAGACAATGTTCTGGATGAAGATGATATCGAAGATGTTTTAGATGAAGAACTTGAAGAAGTGGAACCAAATGTAAGAGACAATGTTCCTGATGATGATATAGATGATGATATGATTGGAAATGAAAACATTGATGATAATGATGATATGGACAATGCTTATAACATCAATTTTGAAGAGGATGATACAGATATTAAATTGGATGAAATAGAAGAATATTAATGATATTGAAATGTTGAAATGCAAGAGGTATGTATTTATATGTGTTAATTTAATTTTTTCTCTTTCATTTACTTTAAATGTTTGCAGTTTTCGTATATTTAGTTTCTATGTTTGATTCTTACTATGTTGCTTTCAAATATTTTATAGTAGATAAATTGGGTATTGGGGAATTGAGAGTGATGTGAGGGGGGGAGGGGTCATATGAGCTTCCACCTTCATGTGGTTGGCCTTATTTAGTAGAGAATATATTATTCTTGAAATCAAGAGAAGCTCATTTAAGTTTATACCATCATCTCCAATTTTAACTTTGGTTCTTCTAAAAATTTTCAAGGTTGTCCAATAATTACCAATTGCTGCAAATTATACTTTTATTCGACCCCACACAGAGTGACCTGTGAATGGGACCAACGTTGAATTTTTTTCATTTTGTGCCTATTTGCATTGAAATTTGACATGGTTATAGTAGATGCATGCATTAACAGTATGGGAGGGTTTTGAGACTCAAATAGAACTCACACAAAGAATTTGACAATGAAACAACAAAATTAGAATCTAATTATGAAGGAGATGAAGTTATCCATGATCATCATATTTTTCATCATCGTTATCATCCTATTGTGACAAGGCCATTTCAATGAACATGTGAGGGTAGTCCGCATCTTGGTTACAGGGGTTCTAGGTTTCTTTCGAGAGGAAGATTTCAGAGGCAAAACCTTCCTTTTCTTCGACGAGTCCTCTTTGTCCCTAGGTGGTGGTACTTCACCTTTTTGTTGTTCAATTTCTGCACCTTCAATCTCTTTGCCATCACCCCGTTCGTCTGGTGAAATGGACGTAGTCCTCACATATGTGTTGTCTATATCCCGAACTTCTACAAACTTCTTCGTCTTACTAGGTCCGGGTGTATCCTGCGTAGCTTCTGAGCTGTCTACATTAGACAACTCCGCAGGGTTGGCTAGAATAAGGAAGCCCGTCGACCATTCCTTAGTTATTTCCTCTAATTATTCCTCTGTAAGTTTGTAATAGGAGTGTAACTGCTACTTATGTCCATCTACGTGCACTTTTATATAAATAAAGTGGTGGTCCGTGCTGAACTTCATTAAGGGTCGAAACCTACGGAGGGTATTTGGGGTCATTTGAGGCCCATATTGGATGGCTTGCTTCAACTGGTTGTAGTAGGCATGGAAGAAGGCATTGGAATGCCACTGCTTGTTCATGTCGTTGGATTACCATAGCGTAGTACAAAACTTCACATCCAGTGGTTCGAAGGGTTCGGTATCTAGGAAAGTGGCACCTTCTGGTAGCTCCTAGGTGATGAAAGCGATCAATATGAGAAGCCAGCTAAAGTGGAACTCATACCCTTGGTCTTGTGCTTCTCTACAATGAAGCTCTAGTTGGTTTACAAGGTACTGCACCCAATTCATATGAAGTCCATCTGTGCACTTTCCGGTGAGGTCAACTACGAATTCTGTCACTTGGGTTGGTCTGTTCTTGCGAACTAGCTTGCCCATGATCAACTGACAGGCAAGGTGCATTGTGCCATTCTAGAAAAACCTCAGAAAAAGTACTCAATGCCTTGAAATTTTAGATAATAAGTCTCTTCGAGGGGGCAACCTCCTTTTACCCCACTTAAATTTTCAAGTTCAAGATGATTCAAAATGAAATGTATCCTTGGTATATATAGGAGACTAGGAGGTATAATTACAACTAATGGCCTAAAGCCGACATAAATAAAATAACATTACTAATATAATATGCCCCAATTAAGGGGTAATGAGCCAATATTAGGGCTTAACATGCCCCTCCCCTTGAGACAAGTGTTGTCT
>JASDQU010105626.1:21802-35588 GCA_032191745.1 Picea mariana
CAATACGCTCATGGTAATCACAATTAAGGAACCTTGTTGATGACCATTTATGACACATATTCAACGAGAAGGGAAGATCTGGATCAGGGTTGTCTATTTAACCCAAGATGTTTTGGATAATCTACCCTGATGGGTTTTATGGCTCCGTTAGCCGACTAGGATTCTAAAATAGCTAAAAGATGTAAACTAATTAAAAGGTACAATACTATCAAAAAATACATTAATACAATTGTTCAACTAAGAATGTTAACGTACAATGATTATGTACAGTTTACAAGGTTTGAATAAAACCTTGCGAAAGTAGTTGTTTAAGATAATATTTCTAAACATGATTAAATGTGAACAAAACTTATTCTAATGTTCTAAATATCAAACTAATAAAAAACACATGAATATGATTGTAATGATATATCGAAAATAGACAAAGCTAATTAACGTCTAAATAATGAAATCACTATCCATTCACACATAAGAAAATTAAATAAATAGTACATTGACTAACCTCTAGCTAATCAACATTAATAAAGTAAAACCATCTCTTTGTGTTTGTGTGAGCTCCTCTTGTCTCGTGTTAAGTGAAAACCTAAGACAGGAACAAGCATAATACTTTCTGAAGAAATTCAAGGAAGTGCTTCGTATTCTGGAGCGAGTTTATGATGACAAAAAGATAAATATTATATATCCTGTAACCTTGAGATATCCAATAACTGAGAATGAAAGAAATCTCAATCCTCGGTAATGGTGTTATCAACCACTTAGTATTAGACATAAATTCAAAATACAGAAATAGATGATCAATCACAAGTATAAAATAGACCAGAAGATAACGAACAACATAAATAAAATCATGATATAAAATATTATGTGAAGAAAATACTAAAGTCGATTCGACACAGATAATATTTCATATCAAAAATTACATGAGAAGACAATGAAAAAACACTGCACAGTTTACATAGGTCTAAAGCCAAAGAGAAAAATGCTTTTCTCATATAATTTCAAAAATGTATGTCCATTCTATGGTCCAGGGAAAACATGCCTCTATCACCAGGCAACATATCTATTTAAACATGTTTCTGATCTATTACCTCCTATCATGCAAGATAGAGGCAGATCTCTCAAAATAAGTTTTTCACTAAAATAGAGTAACAAAAAGATACTCATGTTGGAGTCTTATAATCAAAAATATTTATATTAAAGAACATTGTTTTTTCAAAATGGGAAATTACTAATCTATTGAATGCTTAAACCATGAATGCTTTCCTTAAGCATAGCACCATAATTTGTTGTTTACCTAAAATGATAAAACGAAATCAAAATTTAGATAATAATCCAAACAAAAAATTTAAACAGACTGGCTACAGAATCTTTCGATTCTGTAGCTAGTCTCAAAATAAAAATAAAATAAAAAATGAATCTAACTATTATTTCTCAAACAAAACCAAATCGTAAAAACAAAACAACTATTTACCGATTCAGAAATTTGATAGAGAGGCATCAGACATGTCTGAATTTATAATGGTATTGAATTTTGTTGATTTTTTTATGGTCACATTCCTAGATCACTTAAAACGTTTGTTAGCCCTGCGTGTGTTCAATCGAATACAAATTCTCAAATCGTCGTTCTCCCTCTCAAGCACTGAATTTTGGGTGACCATTTGGTTCAATTATGCCTATAGGTAGGGGACATCCCAATAATACCTTTCAATACAATCGAAACAACTTTCACAATGGACCGATTCTATGCTAGGCAAAGGCCGAGTCTGCTCTATAGTGGGTATTCTAACTCGTTCCATGATTTGTGCCAAATCATGTTGTATACCTGAAAAACCCTCCCATTTCTTTAAGAATGGGGGAAGATTCGATACGAAATCAAACTGTGGTGTATGAGCATCGATATTGTCCCCAGAGATCCAGTCATCGATATCATCCTCAACAACTCGATCATCGATGTCATCCTTAGAAAATTGATCATCGACCTCAATCATAGGGATTGGTCTCTCATGATCACGGTGTCGATTTCTTAGTGTTTGGGAAATAAGTCGACCAGGTCCTTTATTTTTAAATTTGATGTCTGGACTTCTTTGTTTCTTTCGCCTACCTTGTTTATTTATATTAATTTCATTTGAATCAACCTGAATTGGCTCAGGATTAGGGAAAGCAAGAATTTTATCCTTTAGATCATCGAAAACCTCTTCTAAAGATTTCCTGGGAATAAAATCACATCTTGGTTTCTTGCCTTTGGATGGATTCTGGAGAACAACAGGGGTTTTAGCTATAGATATAGGGCTCTCTTGCAGATTGACATGTAGGTTTTCCATAGAGGGGTTTGATCAACAGGGACTGGGAAATTCATTAAAATGAAGAGGCAAGTCTGTCACATTTTCAGGTAGGGAAAATCCATTTCTATACACAAAATCGTTCCAACTATACCCAACTTTAGACAAATGCAAAATCACCAGAATTTGGATGAGTCCGTGATGGAATAGACTAGATTGGGAATTTAGGTTTTGTCTCTGGTAGAATTTGGCCATTTTTTGTAGGCTCCTAAGTAGATAAAATGGCATATTCAAATTAAAACCTAGAAATACCATCAATAAATGAACATGATATAGGAAGACTAGACCTTATCTACCCTCATAGGTAATAAATTGCTTAAGCATCAACAACAAGCCATGCCATCATGGTTTAAATAGAACAATGGGTGTACCTTTTTCACTGTAACACAATTTATTGGAAGCCATGAGTGAGTGCCATGGGACTCATTCGAACTTGAGGTTTTTAAACCAATGAGGTCCTTCTTGAGGAAATCCAGTAGCCTCTGTAATCGAACCCTTAGTCACCTCTAACTACAAATCCCCAATTTTAGCCCTGGTGCCATCGAAAGTCTGAGCGAAGGCTTGAACCACTTTGAGGTTGAAACCCTCAAATTGTTTTATGAACCCATCCCAGCCATAAGCTACAAGGTTTTCCATTGAATCGTCATGTGAGAGGAGATACTTTGAACCATTGGGCTCGATCCTCACCATGGGCACGATTGATAAGTTTACACAGAAACAATAGGAGTAGCGAAGGGTGGGGTGTGTTTGAAAACACACAAAATATAGGATGAGTTGTTTGTATTCGGAGGAGATTCGATCCTTAAGGCTTAGGAAAGCCACCATAGAAACCATTTGGAACGTTGAGTGGATATTAAACCAGAGGATGCACAGAACGAAACCACCTTGTGAAATGAATTCCAAACCCAAGAATGAAAACTTACCACTTGAAGAAATGAATGCACTCTTGTGTTATGCAAGATGAAGGAGTAATTCTTGAAGGTATGACTATCATTCTTATACTAAGACGATGAGACCATGATAAGACTTCAAGGGGTAGTATTCAAATTACAAAAAACATCAAAGCTATGTTTGATGCACGCTCATAGATATGGTAACGTGAAAATCAAAGTGTTCAAAGAATAGAATGCCTAAGGCATAACCCCAAGGTGGATAACGCATGCGCTATGGTAAAGGATTCACCCACAATATGATAGTTTTATAAAATTTTAATATTTTTGAAAACATTAGATTCCCTTAGGTGTTATCCAATTGATAAAAAGAAAAGTCCACAAACTGTATGATGCCCTCAAACCAAAGCTTGTTCTAATTTCATGCTTACAGTCATGAAATTGAACAAGAGAAACGATAGATAAAATAAATGAACTCATACACACAGCTAATCAAATGAATCTTTTCAAAACCAAAAGATGATAGAAATATTTTCAAGGAGAAGGAGGCAGCTACAAAAATTTTTATCCCATTAAGATGACATTTTATAATGATAAAATTGACATGAATATTTGGTTGCTAACAATGGCGACATGCTGGTTGAACTAGTTATCTTTGCATCATCAGAACTTTAAATTAGGGAACAAATAACTCAGATAGTTATTAGAAACAATTAAAAGACAGATCAATCATTTTGACATCAACTCAGAAAAATAACACAGTCGTATGATTGAATAAATTTATGTCCAAAAATTGTAATCTGACACCCTCATTTCGATCAAAGGGGTAATGATATTTATACAAGTAACTCCAATACCATTGACAGGGCCACTGCTGCCAGTAGGCATTTATAGCCTCGACATGGATGTAATTTAACCCTCTCTAGTACTTCGATCCCATCCAAGAGTCGTCCATTGATGATAAAAGTATTTGATCAATTTAAAAACATGTCTGAGAATCTTTGAACCCGACATTACTTCGCTGCCAGCAGGCCTATTCAATACCCTGACGAAGTTTTCTTGGTATCATGTGTGCATTTAACCGCTGCCAGCAGACCTGTTCAGTATCTTGGTGGGTTTACACACAATTCCCAAACATTACAATGCTTCCAACTCTCTTAAATTGCTTGTAAAAAATTTAGAAATTTCATGATAACAAGAGAGCAGGGTGATACTGAAGATTTCACAGCTAGGAAATGATAGGATTGATCTTTAAAAAATATTTTTTCTGTTCCTTTAAAAATGATAACTTTCATTGTAATTTGGACATTTATATTTCAATAAAGAAATCATCTCTTGAATGGGGAAGTGCTATGAGTTGTTCTCATTAAAAAAGGGACAACATGAGAAGTTTTTTAAAGATAATCGTGTTTCCCTGAGATTTCAATGAAAATCAGGAACAATGACTAGACAAAGACTTACCGTAATTGATCTGAGTTCAGAACTTGATGTGCAGATGATTTGAACTATTATCAACTGCTGCTAACGAAAGATCCAATTCCCCTCAATATTGAATGATGACTCAGAAATAATTATTAGGGAAATAAAAACCAAACTGAATAAAAGGAAAAGAAAAACAGAAGAACATGCAAGCTAAAAATATTTACAAGGGGGAAAAACTATTTTTCTCAAGTGAAGTGGTTTTTTAGAGACTGGCCATTCACTAGAAAAGCGTTTGACTGTCCCTCTAAGTTGTGAAACCGGAAAGAACTAGAACCCAATTTTTCATAAATGACAAAAGGCCCTAACGATAGGTTTTGAAACTTGGTATGTTCCCCTTTATTCTCGTGCGCTTTGTCCCATTTGAGGAACAAATCCCCTACATTAAAATTTATTTCAGAGGATGAACTTGTATCGAACCATCTCTTTACAATTTGTTGATGTTGATCCAATTTATGTTTTTCTTGTGTTCTTACTTCTTCCAAATTTAATAAAGTGTTTATCCGATTTTCTAGAGGAGGGCATTCCTCTTCTTGAAATTTCTGCGACAATTATAGATAAGAAAGTAAGACATGTGGAGGAAGGATGGGCTTTCTTCTGTAAATGAGGAAGAAGGGAGAATTACCAATGGAAAATTTTGGAGTTACTCTATCAGCCCAAAGTGCCTTGTACAACGCATTGTGCCAATTCTTGTGGTTTTCTAACACTATTCTCTTTATGATCTTGATCACATTTTTATTTGTTGATTCAGCCAAACCGTTTCATTGAGGGTAATAGTTGGAAAATTATTTTAATTTGATCCCTTTTTCTAAAGAAAATACCTTCATATCCAGGGAGAAAAAATAAGAAGCATTTTCAAAAACCAAACACTCAGGAATTCTAAAACGATTGATAATATGAGAGTTTAGAAACGAAACCACCTGATTTGTGTTGACTACCTTTAATGGTAAGGCTTCAGACCATCTCATAAAATAATATGTTATCTTGGAATGTACTTGTGCTGCTATTATGAAGGGGGATTAATTGGTCCTATAATATCTAGGCCCCACTGCTTAAAAGGTGTGTCTACCGTGACAGGTTGTAAAGGAAAAACAACTTTTTTTTACCCGTCCTATAGCCTTTTGACATATTATGCATTTGCGGGACAAAGTGTGAGCATCCTTAAACAAGGTAGGCCAATAGTAACTATCCCTCAATACGTTGTGGGCAGTGGTATCTCCACCAAAATGAAGTTCATCCAACACCCTTTCAGATTCCTCCTTTTCTAAGCAATGCATAAAAACATTGTCAAAATTCTTTCGAAATAATACATCATTAATTAATTGGAAAGATGCATATTTAAGACTTAGTTCTATTCTATTTTTTGGATCGAGGTTACGAGGAGAATTTCTGTGCAACAAATAGAATTTGATATTATCATACCATGAATTGGGCACAGTTTGAGTACAACAGATTTGTGTTTCGCTATGCTGATTTGCAGTTGATGTATTTATTTGATGTTCTGACTTTTCAACTGAATCAACTACCAATTTACAAAGGCCTTGACCTCTAACAATTCGTGAAGGTACTATTTAGAGATCATATTCCTGAAGTTATGTCATCTAATTTTCTCTTTTCTCTCCCATCTCCTTCTGCACCAACATATTTCTTACAACAGGGTAAGGAACAACAATTTTTTTCCTAGATTTTAAAAGGTAGGACCTGAAATGTTTAACTTCTTTAAAAATAGCATACTCCTACTAATCTACCGCAAGGTAAATTAGTTCTTCTCCTTTAAAGGTAGATCTCATAAATGAAATGGGTATCTCATTGCTTTCAACATTTTTCTATGTAAGAGAAGTAGCATAAGATCTATCATATGCAAAAGTATACAATGTAAAATACTGGGAAAAATCAGGACTCATCAAGGAAGGTGCTTTGATTATATATTTTCTAATGGAATTAAAATATTGATTCTCTTGTTATCCCCATTTGTACAAAACATCCTTTTTAATCAGATTTTGTAGAGGTCTAACCATTTCAAAAAAACTCAGAACAAATTGTCTAACAAAATTAATTTTACCCAAAAAGGATTGCATGGCCTTTTTGGAAGAAGGTTGGGGAAGGTTGGAAATGTCTTGGGTTCTTTTGGGATTAATTATCATTCAATATTTAGAGACTCTAAACCCAATAAATTTCCCTTGTTCTACTACAAAGGCTGATTTTTTAGGATTGAGTGAAATTTCGAACTTGCGACATCGTTATAACACAACCCTAAGATGTGACAAGTGATCTTTCTTGTTCTTTGAAAAGACATTGACATCATCTAGATAGGCCACAATTGGATTATTAATAAGGCCTTGAAAAACAATGTCCATTTCCCTCTAGAAAGTGGCACTAACATTTATCAATCTGAAAGGCATTTTTTTGTAGGTGTAGGTGCCCCATGGGGTACGAAAAGTGGTTTTCAGTTGATATGATGGAGACATAAGGACTTGGTTATATCCTGAGAAACCATATAACAAAGATAGTCTTTTAGAACCAGATACTTGTTGCAGAATTTGTTCCATTGGAAGAACGGGGTAATCGTCTTTATTAGAGGCTCCGTTCAAATTGCGAAAGTCAACACAAATCCAAATTTCTCCATTTTTCTTCCTTACTAGGACTAATTTGGATACCCATTGAGTATGTTGGACTCGGAAAATGATATTGGAAGTGAGTAATTTATTTAGTTCCTTTTTTATAGTAGGTTCTAATTTAGGATGCATTTTTCTCATTTTTTGTTGAAAAGGTTGGGTTTGGGGCTTCATAGGAATTACATGATGTATTATGTTTGGATTAAATTTTTTAGATCGTCATATGTCCAAGCAAACACATCTTTGAATTCTTTAAACAATTTTATAAAAGATTACTTTTCTTGTTCAGAACACCCTTTTCCCAGATTGATATTTTGAGGATTATCTTGCGTTCCTAAATTTACAGTTTCGTAAAACAATGAGGAACTTTTTGTTTTGCAATTGACTACCCCTATAAACTTGTCATGTATGTCATAAAATATTTCTAATATAATAACATATTTGGGGATAGAGTTTAACAGATCATATGATAATTCTGCAGATCGAGGATCGGATATTACCATGAAATCTCAGAGGTTTTCGTTATGGGTGCTTTCATTGATTACCACATCCTGTAAGGTGTACTCCATATGCATAAAGTTGATGATCTATTGATCTTCATCAAATACTTGCGAATTTGTGATGTTGTCAGGAATCTATGGTCTAAATAACAATTCAACCGAGAATGCGTTAGGAGAAAAACCTTCAATAGGAAACAATTTAGAAGCAACATTAGCTAGTAAATCAACTTCCGAATTACTCAACCTAGGAATGGAATTTATATTGAAAGTGAGAAATTTATGCATTAAACCCCATAACTCAGTTTGGTAGTTCTTAAAATGTGGTGATAAACAATGTATTTCATTTCTTACCTGTTCGACTATGATTTCAGAGTCACCAAATACTACCAATTTTTGCACGTCCATATCCAATGCCTTCCTTAGTCCCTGCAGAAGTGCTTTGTATTATGTTGTATTGTTAGTACATTCAAACTCCAATCGAAATGAAATAAAAATTTTATTACCTGTGGGATCAATAATCACACAATTAGCACTTGCCCCTTCCTGGGATTTGGATCCATCGATATATAAGGACCAGATTTGTTCGTCATCAGCAATGTTCAATGTACTTGGAAAAGTTGTCACCTAAGTATAGGTTGTTACTTCAAATTTTTGTTCTGGGTTGGTGATAGAGGAAATTTCAGTCATGAAAATACCAAAAAATTATTCATTCCCTATGTCTCAATCGAATTTACAGCAGTAGTAAAAGGCTCATTTGGATCGTTTAAATCTGTCACAGTGTACTTGAGGTAACGTTCTCTGTTTATTAGGTTCTTGTTAGGCTGTCCATTTTCAGGAAGCCACAAATGAGATCAGTCCGTATCAAAATAGTCGTGTAACTTCTTTGACCAATCTCTACTAAAAAATAAACCATATACTTCAAGAATGTCAACAAAAATAATATTAATTACTTGGTGAACTTTGGATTGGACGACAATCTTATCAACACATTTTTAAGTTCACCAATGAATTTGACATTAGTTCGATCTAACTAAATGATCTTTAAATAAGAATTTTTTACTTCATCATTAATTTTTTGACACACAGACAGAGGCATCACATTTGACGAGTTGCCAGAATAAACCATATAGTTATTTACATTCCTATTGAAAATTTCAAAAGTTAATAAAAAAAAGAGGCACATTTTTTCGTAAAGAAACAACAGAATTCTGTTGATTTTTTATGGTTGTACCTGCAAAAGTTTTATCTAATTTTCCTACAGTTTTTTCTAATATGTCCCTTTCATCCTAATTTTTAGATGTATTTTTACCAGGGACATTTTTTAGTTTTATTCGGGTCGCTTTCTGCTAATTTTTTATTGATAGAATCATTCTTTTAATTATTTTCAGCAATACTTTGGAGCATTTTCTGTAGGGTAAGAGGAAATTTAAGTAATTCAAAAAATGATATATTCTCCCTTAGTTTTTTAAGATCTTCAACCAAATCATATTCTAAAACTGGGGCATCATATTTTTGTCTTGTTTCAGTTTTCTTTGACTATTTTGAAATCACATTCCTACTTGTTTCGGGTAAGGGTGTGTCTTGTGTTTTACTTTGAGTGTTATAAGGATGAACAGTTTCAAAATTTGCTTGAAAAATGTTGTCCGAAAAATGCCTGAAAATGGGAGGAGATGAATCCTCCTCATCAGGTGTTTCTTCCTAACCCATATCATCATGATTTTCAGGGGGTGCAGAAATAGAGTTATCACGTGCTTCCAGTATTGTTTGCAAAGCATATTGTATACCTTCAAAGTTTAGGTCTTCTGTGGTATGGTTTGGTTGATTTGGAGGAAAAAGGTTTTCTGAAAGGTGGTCTAAAACCTCCTTTACTTGTAGATGCCTCCTCATTGGATCATTTCAAGTCTACGACCTGATTGGATAATTTTTGGAAAGCTTTTTGCAAACTTTCCAAGTCTAATGTTTCTTGTTGATTTTTAGTTTGAGGAGGCCTAGTGAGAATTTTCTATTTTCTTTTTAGATGATGAATTTGTTTCAGCCTCACTACTTAGACTATCTTTTAAGCTTATAATGTCTTTCTTAGTAATGAATTCCTCCTCAAAGGATTCTAATAATGTGTTCCTTTTGGATCTTTTAAACCATATGGCTATATTGTTATGTAGGGCCTTAGTATAGTACGCAACAATCATACTTTCTGCAGGCATAAAATCTACAAGGATTTTGTTTTTCAACGTTAGGAATATCTAGTTGAAATCCTTAACTTTTTCTTTAGGGTTCATTTTCAAACTAGAGAGTTCCATTACCAAGACTTATGGAGATTTATCATCTTCAAGTTTTTCTAGAAAACAGGTTTCAAACTTGTCCCAAGAGACGATAGTTTGAGGTTGTTGCAAAAAATACTAGGTTGAGGCATTCCCTTCAAAAGTATATGGGAATAACATGCACACGACATCTTTGTGCTCAACACTCTGGAGTCTAACATCTAGCATAAATTTCTTGATGTCATCCTCAACTGATTGCTTCGAATCTGGATCAAATTTGGGTAGCCATTTCACCGTATGTTTAGGAAATGGATGTTGGGGTCCAAGTACTTCCATGCCATCTTGATCGAGCCAAGGTATGGAAGGATTATTTTGGTTTTCCATGGGATTTGGTGGAGTTGAAGGTTGAGATGGTTCAAATGAATAACTTCCTTCATCTGAGGATTCCTCTTCTAAAGAGGTTGGAGAAGAACCAGGTGGGGATTGTGGGATACCAAATCCCCTAGTACCAAGGATAAGTTCTTTATAAGGATTGGTAATATTACCACCTAAAGGATTTTCGGGCTGACCAGTGTCTGGAGGTTGTTCTTGAAGACTTTTGAAATCAAGGGGTTGATTAAGTTGTTTACCAGGTTGTCTGAATCGGGATAAAGCACTCTGATTTCTTATGATCGACTGGAAAACAATTTCTTGGACATGAATCCCTTGAGGAACCGGTTTCACTGGTTCGACAGGAATATCAGTGGTAGTGTTTGAGGTAGTAGTTGGGTCAAGTGTAATGTTAGTGTCCCAGTGACTACGTGTCATGACAGGAGAACAATTGTTTGGGGGAGTCTTACGACCTCCATGTGCCATCAATGAATTTCATGCTCTCCTTCTAGCGCCATTTGTTGACGGGCGTTTATGAAACATTGTCAATGAGAAGGGAAGATCCAGAACAGGGTTATTTATTTAACTCAAGTCATTTGGGATAATTTACCCTGACGGTTTTTATGGCTCCGTTAGTTGACTAGGATTCTAAAATAACTAAATTTGTAAACTAATTAAAAGGTACAATTCTATCAAACAATACATTAATACAATTGTTCAACTAAGAGTGTTAATGTACAATGATTATATACAGTTTACAAGGTTTGAATAAAAACTTGCGAAATTAGTTGTTTGAGATAATGTTTCTAAACAAGATTAAATGTGAACAAAACTTATTCTAATGTTCTAAATATCAAACTAATAAACAACACATGAATATGATTATAATGATATAACGAAAAATTGACAAACATAATTAACGTCTAAATAATGCAATCATTATTCATTCACATATAAACAAATTAAATAAATAATTCATTGACTAACCTCTATCTTATCAACATTAATAAACTAAAATCGTCTCTTTGTGTTTGTGTGATTTCCTCTTGTCCTGTGTTAAGTGAAAACCTATGACGGAAACAAGCATAATACTTCCTGAAGAAATTCAAGGAAGTGTTTCATATTATGGAGCGATTTATGGCAACAGAAAGATAAATATTATATATCATGTAACCTTGAGATATCCAATAACTGAGAATAAAAGAAATCTTAATCCTCGGTAATGGTGTTATCAACCATTTAGTATCAGACGTAAATTCAAAATATTGAAATAGATGATCAATCACAAGCATAAACTAGACCAGAAGATAACGCACAACATAAATAAAATCACATTATAAAATATTATGTGAAGAAAATACTAAATCTAATTCAGCACAGATAATATTTCATATCAAAAATTACATGATAAGACAATGTAAAAACACTAGATAGTTTACACAGGTCTAAATCCAAAGAGAAAATTGTTTTTCTCATATAATTTCAAAAATGTATGTCCATTCTATGGTCCAGGGAAAACATGCCTCTATCACTAGGAAGCATATCTATTTAAACATGTTTTTGATATGTTACCTCCTATCATGAAAGATAGAGGTAGATCTCTTAAAATAAGTTATTCACTAAAATAGAGTAACAAAAAGATACTCTTGTTGGAGTCTTTTAATCAAAAATATTTATATTAATGAACATTGTTTTTTCAAAATGGGAAATTACTAATCTATTGAATGCTTAACCCATGACTCCTTTCCTTAAGCATAGCACGATAATCTATTGTTTCCCTGAAATGATAAAACGAATCAAAATTTAGATAATAATCCCAACAAATAATTTAAATAGACTAGCTATAGAATCTTTCGATTCTATAGCTAGTCTCAAAATAAAAATAAAATAAAAAATGAATCTAACTATTATTTCTCAAACAAAATCAAATCGTAAAAATAAAACAGGTATTTACCAATTTAGAAATTTGACATAGAGGCATCAGACATGTCTGAATTTATAATGGTATTGAAGTTTGTCGATTTTTTGATGGTCACATTCCCATATCGCTTAAAATGTTTGTTAACCTTGTGTGCATTCGATCTAACACAGTCTCTCAACTTGTCGTTCTCCCTCTCAAGCATTGAATTTCGGGTGACTATTTGGTTCAATTGTGCCTGTAGGTGTTGGGCACTTTAATTGTCTAAATGAATAGAGAGTTAAGGTGTTCAATATAAATTGTCAACCCAGGGAATTCTGTTATTTCAATATAATTGTGCACATTCTATGATAGATTATGGAAGCAACACTAATCTAATTGTAGTAGGAAAAAAAAGAAACAAAAATTATGTTAACCCCTAATATTGGCTCATTACCCCTTAATTGGGGCATATTATATTAGTAATGTTATTTTTATTTATGTCGGCTTTAGGCCATTAGTTATAATTATACCTCCTAGTCTCCTATATATACCAAGGAGACATTTTCATTTTGAATCATCTTGTACTTGAACATTTAAGTGGGGTAAAAGGAGGTTGCCCCCTCGAAGAGGCTTATTATCTAAAATTATCTCTTTTTCAAGGCGTTGAGTATTTTTCCTGAGGTTTTTCTATGCTATATTGATGTTTGGTTCTTAACATATGGTATCAAAGCTCAAGGTCTTGGGGTTTCACTGCTACATCTGAGACACCGTGGAATTTTCGCTATAACTTTGTTTCTACAATGTTTCAGAAGGAACGTCTTGGAGGATATTTAACAGACAGATCAAGGTACATTGGGTTCAAAATTTATCTCCTGAGGCCTTATACTTTTGGAGATACAGCCTGTACAATATAGGGTTCTGGAATCATCCTGAAATGAGTCATTGCGGAATTTTTGCTTAAAACACTTTTTGTAATGTTTTAGACCCTGAACTCTGGAGGCCATTTACATAAATTAGTAAGGTATCTGTGGTAAAAATTTTAGCTTCTGGGTCATCTTAAATTTGTATATACACCTTGTGTAAGATAGGGTATCTGACTAGTCCTATTGACTAGTCTCAAGAAGGTGTTCCAGGTAAAACAATCATAACTTCTTGCTAGAGTATCCAAATTGAGTGGGACTAGTTTCATTGGATCGTGGACAACCTGTAGTATTTTGGGTGAGAGTTTTAGAATTTTATATCAATCATTTTGTGCGGGGCATGCTATACAAGTGATATCTCCTGGAAAGGCCAAAAATCGGAAAGTTGTGAAGAAGTTACCGTAAATTCCACTTGGCACATCCAATTTTGATCAGACCTGTGGCATTCAGAGAAGAAATATCATAGAACTACCTAAAAGAAAGTTTTATACCTAGAAGGGTTGAAACTTGGGAGAT
>JASDQU010105626.1:35608-54928 GCA_032191745.1 Picea mariana
CCTTGAATCTTATCTCCCCTCTCCAAACATTTACCGCCTACCATTTTTCCAACTCACCACCATCATCCCAAGATTTCACATCCCAAAACCACCCTTTGCAAGTTCCATGTCATGACCCCATCAACATGTCCCATCCATCTAACCGTTACGGGTCATATATTTTCTCTCATCCCTCAATCACCATTATGCACGTCAACTAGATACACACGTCAGGCGTATTTCACCTTGCCATGTCACACTCTAAAGAACTCATTAACCATTTATTACTGGCCACATACCCGTTGTTCACCTGACCTATCCTTTTTCACCCAACGGACACCCGTTCACTAAATCCCAACCCCATTTCGGTCATTTGCATTGCACTCACCCTCCATGCCTATCAGAGACTCATTCTCCTTCACCTCTGCAACATCTAGTCCAGCCTTAGCTTTTTCCTACTAACGTGTGCTCAGTGTACAGGTACCGGTGGAAATCAATGGCATCCAAAAGTAAAAAGTCGAATGTGGAGGAAAATCCTTTTCTCCCACCTCCTGTCGATCTCGATCGGATCCCATTAGCAGACAAAGACTATTTAATCTCAGAAACCAGGTCCGAATTTGACTTTGTTGAGCTACATTCATGGTTCAAAGATACCTTCATCGATCAGAGAGATGAAATTGGGCTCTGGCAGTCAAGTCTCCCTCTATATCTTTTTCCCCGAGTCTATCACTTTCCCGAATTCGCTCTCAAATGCCAAGTGCACTACCTCCCTAATCAGAGAGCCATAATATATTCATCTGGAGAAACCCTTTTCCTTATTCCAGTCGATGCCATCGATCAAATGATGCAGGTACCCAGACTCGAACCTCGCTCTCCCCTCACAATTGAAATTCTGACAGAAATGTATCAGAACCTGTCGTTTCCCCAAAGAGCACAAATCTTTGAGTTGTTCCTTCCACAAGATGCCCAATTCATTAAGAAGAATCCTCCTTATCATTCTTCCATATTTTCCAAAAAGGGAAATCACATTATCTCAATACTGTATTGTTTTCTCGGTTACTTCTCATATGAATGGGTGGATGAACCTATCCTAGGTTTCCTGTCTATTTTTTCTGCTGAAGAGAAAGTGGCCACCCAGTTTGATTACAACGTTTTTTTGGCCGAGAACCTGCACGAGAAACTGGAAAATTTCCCTAGAGAAGGCAGGTTCTGGTATTCTTCAATATTGGCCTACATGTTTATGTTCTATCAAGCAGACAAATTTTCCTTTCTCATGCAGAAGATGGACAAAGACGGAAAACTACAAGCAAAAAATCTATGGACGTCATTGCTCAGAAGGAACTCCACTGAGTTCAGTTTCAAACAATTCATCGAGTTATTTTATCACCCAGTGGTGGGAATGCTCAGTGGAAGTTTAGAAAGAAGGATAAACAAGGAGATCCAAAGATTTCTGCACCTTTCGGATATCACAAAAACCAGGGACTGGTTCCTTTATTAGAATCACACTGAGATCAGAGTGTATGGGTGTGAACTAGCTCCATACAAATTTCCCAAATATGTGCTTGTTCAAATATTTTCACTAGAGTATATTCGTCAGATGATAAATTCATATGACATTCATTTTGTGTCTCTGAAGAAAAAACAGCAGATGAGGATTAAAGGGAAAATAGGACCATTTATCTGCAACAGTCGGGTTTCTGGGGAAGAGGCAAATAAACTATTAAAGGAAATGAAATTGAGCACCAGTTTCACTTGGTGTTATGATCCGAGTGGGATCATCGCAGAGATGAGATCCAAAAACAAAATTTCACCTTATTCTCACACCCTCAAACCAGAAATTGAAAAGTATGTGAACCAGACAAAGTGGGAGGCAAATACTCTGGTAGATACTGAACAGCAGGAAGCTCCTTCAATTTATTTTTCACAGACTACCACTCCACATATACCAAAGGAAAAAAGGCCAAGAAAGGATACCTCTCCTTCAATCACTGAGGTATCAGCAAAATATTTTCAAGTATACATCAAAAGACCCAAAACCACTCATGCTATTCACAAGTCTGGTGAGGAAGAGCCTTACTCTGCCAAAGTGTTTGAAGGAAAACATCAGGTGGTGTCCACTCCTTCAAAGAAGCAAACGGATATAGCTGTGACCACCCAAAATCCACAAGGATATGCACCTCTGAGCTTTTTTTTTAAATATGGCATGATTAAAAAGAAGAACCAGATGCTTACTAACATCACCTACGCTCAGTTCTGGAAGCAAACCTCCACAGCACTATACATACTATTGTCAGCCTTTGACACAGAGAAAGGAAGAATGCATCTGGCATTTTTGCAAGCACAAGTGTCTCAACCCAAAGAGATCACTGACTACAAGAGGTCAACTATTGTTTTTGACACCAAACAAGTCCATCCAGTTGACCAGATGGATTTGCATAGACAGACTAGAGAAATGGTCTTCTCCACATTGGCACATGCTTCCTCTATGGCAGCTAAGTTACAGGTATCTTTAAACAATCTTCAGACCCAATTGAAATTGGAAAAGATATCCTCTTTTGCAAAGGATAACAGAATAAAATCCTTAGAGGAGTTGGTGCTCAAGATTGGGTATGATCCCTCAAATGTAAAAGCAGTAGAGGAGATGATAAAGAAAAATAATGATAGCATTGCATATCTAAGAAAATAGCTGAAATTTCCACCAACAGAGGATTCACAAGCTAACGAAATAGCTGAAGCAGAAGATGAGAAAGAGGAATGGTTGAAGCTAATCATGCAGCAGAATGCACAGATAAAGGAAATGGAGGTAGAATTGGAAAGGTTATTGAAAGAGAAGGAGCAATCAACCTCGATGGAAGTTATTCCATTGAGTACAGTTCCCCTGGAAGAAGTCAGCACAGTAGTTGTGCCAACGACCACTACAGTAGAAATTTCATCGGCAACTCCATTGAGAGCATTAGAAAAGACTGTGGAGCTAGCAAAGTCCATGGAGGAGATGAATCTGTAAGGAACAGAGATCAATAGGCTGAAAATGGAGGTTGACAGTCTCTAGGAACTCAAGTCTTCTTTCCAAACAAGATACAATGTTGAGAGACAAGCATCAGAGAAGCTTCAGCAGGAAATACAGCAGCTCCAGAAACAAACAGTGGCAGGAAAGACATTAGCAGAGGCTAAGGAAAATATCTGGAAAGACATCTCTAATTCCATAAACGAGATTTGGCCCATGGTGCAAATCATGTTTGAACAACATGATCTGGTGCTAAAGAGCAGGCAGGCCATTGACAGGATAAGAAGAGAACTGGATGAAATGCCCTTAGCAGCCAACGAGATCATCAAGTTTCTGAATTCAAAAACCAAGGAAGAGCTTGAAGAACTAAAAGTTGAAGACAGAACATAAACTATCCTCGAAGTAAAAAGAGTGTTGACTAAAAGAGGATTAATGTTGCAATTGGAGGAGAAAGCTCAAAACATGGACATTGGAGTTTAGAGATTTTTTAACAAGCTTGAAGCCATACAGAAAAAGGCCCTTCCTGGTCTACTTGTCCTAAATGATAAATTAATGACTTTATCTGATTATAAGCAAAAGATTGCCACCATGTCCAAAGATATTGCCAAGTTTTCAGGGATACAGGGTAGCATCACGGGCAAAGAGTTCTTGGAGATTTTGCAGCCTGACCTCAACATACATTACGAAATCAAGTACATTTTCCTCACCAAGCTGACTTTTTCTAAGTACACCGAGATGGATGAAATATATCTCTGGCTATTGAAAGTTACCATCCCAAGCACACAAATATGGGATGAGTTGTGCGAATTGACTGAGTAAAGGTAAAAGTCTCGTCCAACTCAGTGTCCAGCATAGTCAAAGTCATCTGAATGACTCACCAACAGTCTTTCCCGAAATCAGCATGAGAGATTTGACACATCATCATCAGTTACTACATTTCTGCATCTTGTTAGCTAGTTAGTTGACTCAAACTCTGCCACGTCTTGATCATTAATGACAGGGTCATTTGTAACTTTGATTATAAATATTTCAAACTTAGAATTATTGAGGGTTGATATTTACGCCCAAGCAAGATGTAATCGTTGTAATTTTTATCAAGAGGTTATTCCAGTAATACAAAGAGACATTTCACAGGATTCCTGTGTGTTAGATGTTGGTGAAGTTTCCTCTGTCTTCATAAAAAGTTTTTCTTTCTCAGTTATCATATTGTTTTTCTAAATCTAATCTTTAAAAGAAGTTAACGTTGCAGAATTTTCCATTGTGTACTCTGTTCTTAATCTTTTATAGATTTAAATGTTTTTCTTCTGATGTTATAACAAAGAAATTCTTAAATGCTTTTTTGTTCTAATGGATATCTCACCTTTTTCAGCAATACACCATTTTATTCCTAAAGAATCTAACATTAGCACTATCTCACCCTGTAAAATGAATCTTATAAAAATTGTCTTTGACCTCCATCTTTTTTAAAACAGACCCCATATCCCAATGGAAGTGTAAGTGATATTCAGCTATTTCATTTAAAAACAATACAAACAACTCGGTTATATTCTTTTTAACTAGCCTAAAATCTTGAAAGTCCAAACAAATCTAAAACTTACAGAGAGATCCCTCTCTGAAACTGGTAGGGCTAGCTCCCAGTTTCGAAGTGGTTGGTTAAGGTTACCTCTAATAGATTTCTTCTTACCTCACAACAACCTCTGGGAATTTACAGGGTGATAACAAAATGATGATTGTTTTCAAAATCATATTGTTGGTAGAGATATTGTTCAGCTCAAAAATAATATCATTCCCAAGGGCTTGGTTCCATTGGAAAAGATTTTTGACAATAGTGATGTGGCAAGAAATCCTAAGATCACTGCCAATCATGAAGACACAGAATATTGTAACATTGGGACTCAAGAAGACCCCAAAATTGTAAAATTGTCCAAGACACTTAGTCCAGAAATCAAGCAAAGATATATCAACCTATTGAAGGATTTCCCAGATGTTTTTTCCTGGAGCTATGAGGATTTGAAATTTTATGATACTAAGGTGATTCAGCATGTAATTCCAATAAAAGATGATCACAAGCCTTTCAAACAGAAATTGAGAAGGATTAATCCTTTGTTGTTGCCATTGATTGAGAAAGAGGTAAGAAAGTTGTTTGATGCTAAGATTATAGTGTCATTAAAATCCTCTAAATGGTTGGATAAATTAGTGCCTCTCATAAAGAAAAGTGGTGAAATCAGGTTATGTGTAGACTTTCGGAATCTGAATAGGGTCTCCCTCAAAGACAATTACCTGCTTCCCAAGATGGATTACATTCTGCAGAAAGTGGTTGGATCACAGAAAATGTCGATGCTTGATGGATTTTCTGGATACAACCAAATCATGATGTATCCTAAGGACCAAGAAAAAACAGCCTTCACAATGCCCTCGGGTACATTCATGTATGCCAAAATTCCTTTTGGGCTCATGAATGCAGGGGCAACTTTCCAAAGGGATATGGACATAGCTTATGCATATGATAAAGATAAGTTCATTGTCATTTACTTAGATTATATAACTGTGTTTTCATATTATGATGATGAGCATCTAAAACATTTGAGAAGGGTTTTTTAGAAATGTAGGAAGTTTGGCATTTCGTTAAATCCAAAAAAATCAAAATTTGGAATGGAAAAGGGAAAACTACTTGGTCATATCATTTCAAAAGAAGGAATAAAGATAGATCCCAACAGAGTGGATGTAATTCTAAAGATTGGCACATCTAGGAGCAAAAAGGAGGTACAGTCTTTAAGGAGGTACAGTCTTTTCTTGGAAGACTAAATTTTTTGAGATGGTTTATCCCTAATCTGGCTAAAATCATAAAGTATATTGCTAACATGCTCAGAAAGGGCAGTGAGATAAAGTGGACTCCTGAAGCCAGGAAATATTTTGAGGATATTAAAGTAGCATTGACCAAGGCACCATTATTGGTCAATCTAGATTTTGCAAAAGATTTCATATTGTTCTCTTTTGCATCATAGAATACTATTGTTGGGGTTTTGTTGTAGAAGGATGAAAAGAATTTTGAAAGCCCCAAAGCCTACTACAGCATGACCTTGAGAGATTCCCCTTTGAAGTATGACATAATGGAGAAACAAGTATATGATTTGGTAAAGGGCCTTAAAGAATTCAGAATTTACATTTTGCATTCTCATGTTACTGCTTATGTGCCTAGCAATGTTGTAAAAGACATTTTGACTCAATCTAATTCGGAATGAAGACAAGGAAAATGGATTGTTGTTTTGTTGGAATATGACCTGGAAATAAAGCCTACAAAGTTTATCAAAGTCCAAGGGCTTTCCAAGCTTATGACACGGTCAAATTATGATATTTTTGGGAATAAACTTTATTACAACTGTGTCAGAAAATTCAAATAAAGAAACAATCCCTCAGGTATCTCATAAATTTATTGAATCTCCATGGTATGTTGATATTGTTTATGTGTTGAGAAATTTGCAATCCCCTCCCGAAGTCAGTAAAACAAAAGCTATATTTCTGAAATTGAAAGCTGCAAAATTATGTATTCTTGATGGTTCTCTGTATTGGAAAGGCCCATGGGGGGATTTTTCTTAGTTGTTTATTAGAATATGAAGTGAAGCGGGCCATTACAAAATTCCATAAAGGTGACTGTGGGGGTAACCATTATTGGAAAACCATAGTGGATAAAATACTAAGAGTTGGGTTTTATTGGCCTAGCATATTCTCTTATGTGTACAAGGAGGTATCAAGTTGTCATGAATGCCAATTTTTTTATGGACAAAGGAAATTGTTTCCCTTTCCTTTGAAGCCTATTTCTGTTGAAGCACCATTCAGGCATTAGGGCCTTGATTTTATATGGGAAATTCATCCACCACCCTCAGCTCAGCACAGATGGATACTGACATCCACAGACTACTTCACCAAATGGATTGAACCAATTTAAACAAGGCAAGCTATTGATGTTGTTATCATTCAATTTTTGGAAAGCAATATTCTGTATAGGTTTGTTTGTCCAGTCAAAATCATTATTGATAATGCAGCAGCATTCAAGTCCAAGAAAATGGGAAAAAAAAATGCAGTGATTACAACATAACCCTTGGTCATTCCACAACTTATTACCCACAGGGAAATGGGTTAGCTGAGTCATCCAACAAGAGATTGACAAGAATTATTAAGAAACTTTTACAGGAAAACAAGAAGGCTTGGCACAAGAAACTTATTTATGCATTATGGGTTGATAGGATCACCACCAAGAGGTCTATTGCTACATCACCTTTTCAGATTGTATATGGCACAAATGTAGTTTTCCCTACTTCTTTAGGAATGCCAGTGATGAAGTTGTTGTAAGAACAGGAAGTTGAACCAAATGATGCTCAAAGAAGGATAAATCAATTGATCCATGTGCAGAAAATGAGATAAAAAGTGTTCAACAACTCACAACTGCATTAGGACAAAATGAAAAGGGTTTTCGACAGACATACAAAGGTGGATAATTTCAAGGTAGATGATCTAGAGTTGAAATGGGATGCAAGAAATGAATATAAGGGTAATCATGGAAAGTTTTACTACCTCTCGCTAGGACCATACAAAATTGATGCCTATCATGGGAATAATGTTTATCTACTACAAGAACTAAATGTAGACATCATTGGTGGAGGGCCTGTGAATGGCAGGTTTCTCAAGCACTACCTTACTTAAAGTTTTATGGTTTGTTCATCTCATTGTAAATAAACATTCGTGTATTCAGTAGTTAAAGTCAATAATCAGTAGAAATTGAAGCCCGGGGTGAAGGCCCTAATTTTATGTTGAGTATGGTCAAATTATGTCAAATAAGTCTCGTCAGACAGTTTGATTATCGCTTTTTTTTTTAGTCAAATAAAGCCCAATGGTCAGGCATGTGGTTTGTTGTTCTTTGTTACCTCACTAGTAGGATAGCATCCCCATTGGAGCCAAACGTTAATATCTTTATTTTTTGGTCTAGTTTTAAAGGGTTTTTCTGAGTTTTCATAGTCATGCCTTGGTCTTAGAAAGATCAAGGCATTCCTAAATAAGTCACGGCGAGTGTGTTATGCTTCATGAGGTGATTTAAAAGCCTTAGGTCATTGATCAAATAAAGAGAAATATGCATGTCAAAGGAGAGTCAAGTCATAGGTCTGAGTCAAAAGGTTTTGTGTCTATTTCATAATACACCATCATGAAAAACAAGGGATCAAAGGGGTATAAGAGTCCATCATGTTGAAAGATTTGTAAAGGTCCTTATTTTCCTAGTTTGAAATCATGTCACAAAATGGGAAATTATGTGTCAAAGTCGAGTCCTAGGTTAGGGATGAAAGTCATGTCAAAGGTATCATTGTTCATCATTACATATGATGAGGTCATAAAAGGGACAATGATTATGTCTCATGTCATTTGTACCGTTGGCAAACTCAAAACATGTGTGCGCTGCTCAAATTTGTTGCACAAGTTACTTGAATTAGATTGGGAAGTCTTATCATCTATAAATGAGTACCTTCCTTTTCAAATTCGCTCCTTATCCACTTGTGCATGCATCTTTGACACATTTTTGTCCATTTTCATTCGCCCTCGACTTGTGCATAATCCATGACCTCTCGATTAAGCTTCAAAATCCTCTGCTACACAAACAATTCCCTCGCTATGCAAATCATGTGCAGAATCCCCTCGCTACACAAACTCTTTGTAGTATTCCTCGCTATGCAAAGACTGTTGCTGTGATTTTTGCTACGCATTCCTTGTTCTTTGTATTACTATGAAAAAACCATTGAAGCTTGTTGTTTATGCTAGCATCTCCTGAATAGTTTTCCTCTTATACAATGAAAGCATGTTACAGTTATTTCAAGAAAAAGCCCTAGCCCTACTAAACTATTGCGCAAGCTTTCCTATTGAGTTTTGAAGACCCATCTACTTTTAACAATTTTGAAAGTTTACCTTGCAAATAAAAAATCACAGAGCCATGAAAATGCAGGAAAAGAAGAAGTACATGGGAGGAAATGTGTTGAGGTATGAGCCACAAGATTTGACTTTGGTAAATTCAAACCCTACCTACAGAGTGTCTTTTGAACAGACTGGGTGTATGATATTTTGTGAAAGAATCCAGGGCTATAACGTGCAGTTGAAAAAGGAGTTTGCCCCGAACTTTAATGGTGTCAAGACAACCATTGTAGAGGTCACCTTTCCAGTATCAGAGGAGACCATAGTAGCTGCAATAGAGATTCCAATACAGGGAGAGAAATGGTTCAAAGGTATGTCTCTGGAGCTTATGTTTTATATTGATTTCCTCAAGCCTAAGTATAGAAAGCAGAAGATTGGTGCCACTATCCCTACGGAGTATGTTTTGGAACCCTATGAAAAGTTGTTGAGAGTAATCCAAAGGTATTTCACATGTGAGGGTAGTTTTGGTAGGGTGTACCAGTACCATATAAGACTCCTCATGCATTTCATAGAAAAAAATCCCCCTTAACTTACCTTTTTACCTGTAGAGAAGCTTAGGAAAAATGGCAGATAAAGTCCAAGCTAGGGCTAACCAACTTAAGAGTATCATGTTCCATGTCTCCTTGGTAAAGTTGTTATTGATTGTGGAGCTAAGAAAACTAAACAGGGACTGGGATTCTTTCTTGACATCTGCAAACATTTCCCGGGATCCCAAAGGAGATAGCCCCTTGTCTATTGAAAGACTGCCTTATAATAGATCAAGAGGAAAAGGAGGAAGTTTTGATGAAAAGGGAAAGGGAAAAGAGATTGAGGGCCCATCACCAAGCCATCCAGTTCTGAAGAGAGGTAGGAGGCTACAATTCACTGATGAGCCAAAAGAGACATAGGCACCCAGAAGACAAATCACAAGGTCAGTTGCTAGAAGACTTTCCACACCCACAGTATAGACGAATTTTGTTGAAGTTGCAACTCAAGATATGGATGAAGAACAAGTGAAGTCAGGGGATAAATATTCAGAGGTCAGGGAGATACAACAACAACTTAGAGAAGCTCAGCATGTTATAGCTCAGTTCTACCAGGAGAGCAGAGAATTGAAAACGAAATTGGCAGAGAAGGCTCCTAAGGCACAGACACCACAAATTAAGGAAGATTATAGAAATGAAATATCAAAGGAGAAGGAAGTTTTGCAAAGTCCCAAGACTGTAGTTTCAGACAAACCTTCAGCTCCTATAACAAGGTCCTCAACCAGGAAAAAGAGTGTAGATGTGCAGGGCCAGCCTACAGAGATTGAAAAACCCTATACATCACCTGGAGAGGGTGAGAAAACTGTGAAGTGGATAAATAAACAATTAAGGGAGGCCCAAGAACTAATTATCCATCTCAGGGAAGAGAACATGTCATTGGAATAGATGATACAAAGGCATTTCCAAGAATGTGTACCAGCTACCAAAAATTCTTGTGAAGCACTTTCAATTGCCTAATTAAAATTGAAGAAAAATGCACGTTTATCCAAGCAAATTCAGAACTTAAAGAGGAAAAAATTGTCATTGAGAAAAACAAGTAGGTTCTTAAAGTTACAAATGAGAGTTGATGGAGAAGGTAAAGATAGACCGAACCTTCTTGCTAAGATTGCAGAGATATGAGTGAAGAAACCTTACAATTTTCTCTTTTTGGTGTAAGAGGGCAGCTCAAGTTTTGATTATGTCATATCAATTGTGCTCATTATGTGAGCTTGCATTGAGGAATTACAAAGCACATAATATTGGAGAAAGGTTTTTATAGAAGGGTGATAGAAAAAATCATTTCCTAAGCATAGCTGCAGTTTTTGGATTGGTAAATTGTCATGCACAGCACTTGCATAGCAAGCTCTCGCTACGTAAATGTTGTAGGCGCATATGATTAGAAAGGACAACATGGGGTGATTGGTATACAATATATTGTAGGTAAACACATGTATCCAGTGAATTGTTGCCACCAGGATCTGCACGGGTTTCAACAAAATGAAGTGTGTTGCGCAAACGTTGTAGGTAGCACTTGTGCAACAATAGCTTCAATTTGTTACGCAAAGGTGGCAGATTTGCTCAAGAACGCATGGGATGCCTCAAAGTGGTTTACATATGTACTTGGTGATTCATCACAACAACATATTTGAATTTTACTCAAGATCTGTGATTGTAAAAGATATTTTGTTTTACATTTAAGATGGTCAAAATCGGATTACTATTTTTAGTAAAGTTGTTTAGGAGTTGTTCTCCTTCAATGTAACCAGATCCATGATTATAGGTTGCAGTAGTTCGACTCCTAGTAGCCTAGTGTGGCAATAGGCTCTTATATGTTTGATCACTTTTGATGTAAAAAGGGGTTGGCAGAAGCAAGGACATTTTGCTTGATATTGTAAAAATATTTTGAATCTGAATGAAATACAAATGCAGAAGTCCAGAACTTTTCAAGACAAAGATTCTAACGATGGTGGCCTGAAATTTGTGCTCTAGTCTTTGTATGTACATCTTGTTTTCTTATTCCTTTTCTTCTTTTCATCTGTTTAAATTAAATATTAAAGGGTATGAAATTCATCTTAATGGTGCTTTAGATTCAAATGATTTAAACTTTGTGTTCCATTTTTAACTTATCAGAATTCATCTTTCATGGTGCTCTGATTTTGTTATATGTTTCATTCTTCTTTCACTTAACACATAAAATTTAAAAATGAAAGTTCATCACCTACTTAGCCTTTGATCCTTTGAAGAGTTCCACCTACCAGCCATTGTTTTCATTCGTTTTCAAGGGTTGAATCCATTGCTCAAGAGATCCTTATCCTTCTTGCCAGAAACACTCTATAAAAATCTCTTCAATCATCAAAACCTAGCCATAAATCTAGAAATAAACCTATCTATTAAAGACTAAGTGACAAGAGAGATCCCTCTCTAAATTAAATAGTCTAGTGTCCAGTTCTAAAGTGGTGTTGTGGTTACCTTTGTAAGTTGTTTCTTTAGCCAAACAATTTACTCAATGATAACAGGGTAAAATGGTTATAACAAGAAAGTACATGTCGTCCCTAAATTTAAGGAAAGAAGTCACATGGACAAGTATAAATACACTTCAAGAAACATCTCATTCTCACACACACAAGCTCAATGATTATCTATATTTCAAGCGATCTTTTGGTAAATCTTTTTGTAGCATATATGAGGTAGTGAAAGGAAGCGAAGAGAAAAGTCTACAAATTAACTTTCTGATGTTATTCACGGGTTGCAATGGAGCAAGGCGTGGACATTCGCAAGTCACAGTGGAGCAAGGCACAAATATTCCTGGGTCGTAGTGGAGAAAGTCACGGATTTGTGAAAAGGTTATGAAAAAGGATGCTTGGTCCAGGTTGCAGCAAGGCATGATGACACAACAAGGTTGTTGTGGGGTCTGAGATGGTATGCATCAAGTTTCATCATGAGTAAAGGTATGTCTTTATGTATTTGATGCATGGATGGTTTGGCACATGCTTAAGGCATGTCTTGGAGGCCTTTTGGTACATGGTTGCATATGGTTGAGGTTCATGTATTGTTGATATTGATACATGCTTGAGACATATCCTTGGTACTTTGTTTATGGATGTTATGGTTCATTGTTAGAGGCATGTCTTTGTGACATTGGCATATACTTGAGGCATATGGTACATGGTATGATACATGCTTGAGGTACATTGTGACACATGGTTTGGAGATTTGGGAACATGCTTGAGGTAAATCTTGGTGATGTTATTATACATTAGAAGCATATATTGGATATCTTGTTATCTGGTTCGGTATATGTCATGGTTATGTTATCACATGCTTGAGGCACTTCATTGATGATATCCTATTGTATATGGTGGCATATGTATGAGGCACATTCTTTGGTGCTTGGTTGAGGAACGTCATTTGGTACATAGTTGATAATTGGTACATGGTGTTGGTATACAATTGAGGTGTATGGTTGATCATTGATGTTATGGTACCTATACTTGGCATACCTTATGGTACATGATTGATGACATTGAGACACATCTTGGTGATGTTATGGTGCATGCTTGCAACATGTCTTTGGTATCTTGTTGAGACATTGGCACATGCTTGAGGAACATCTTAAGTGCATGCTGTGAGACATATTTATGGTACAGGTTGTGGTACATGGTTGATGTACATGGAATGGTACAGGTTTTTGTACATGGTATGGTACAGGTTTTTGTACATGGTATGGTATAGGTTTTTGTACATGGTATGGTACAGGTTGTGGTACATGGTTGATGTACATGGTATGGTGATGGTTTTGGTATCCATGNTCTTTGGTGCTTGGTTGAGGAACGTCATTTGGTACATAGTTGATGCTTGGTACATGGTGTTGGTATACAATTGAGGTGTATGGTTGATCATTGATGTTATGGTACCTATACTTGGCATACATTATGGTACATGATTGATGACATTGAGACACATCTTGGTGATGTTATGGTGCATGCTTGCAACATGTCTTTGGTATCTTGTTGAGACATTGGCACATGCTTGAGGAACATCTTAAGTGCATGGTGTGAGACATATTTATGGTACATGTTGTGGTACATGGTTGATGTACATGGAATGGTACAAGTTTTTGTACATGGTATGGTACAGGTTTTTGTACATGGTATGGTACAGGTTGTGGTACATGGTTGATGTACATGGTATGGTGATGGTTTTGGTATCCATGTGAGTGAATCTAATTGATGATGATAGATCAATGATAGTGACAATGGCGATGACAAGGACAGTGACAGGTTGGATGATTGGTTGATCATCAGGCACAGGTTGATGTCACGGAGTGATAATGATTGGTTGATGTGACAGTAAAAGTGATAGGTTGGTTGATGAAAGAGGAAGTATCAATGGTAATGACAGTTTGAGTCTACATTGATATTTCAGGGTGGCGGGACAGGGTAAGGAAAGGGTGTTGTAGCATCCTTCTAGTTGGTGTTGGAGAACACAGAGAGTTGGATCTTCCTTCAAGTTGGAGACTATAAATTAGGGGGTCGTGTCCTCCTTCTGGTTGGAGCCAGAGAACTTAGGGAGTTGGATCTTCCTTCAGGTTGGAGCCTGTAAATCAAGGGGTTGTAGTTGGAGAATTCATGGAGTTGTAGCTTCCTTAAGGTTGGTGCTTATAAATCAGTGGGTTGGTGCCTCCTTCCAGTTGGTGCTAGAGAATTTGGAAGTTGGTGCTTCCTATAAATGTATTCTTGATATATATAAGAAATCATTCTATGTTTTTCTCCCATTTGAGTTTCCACGTAAATTTTGGTGTATTGTGTATCTATGGTTGTTTATTATGCACTAATGAATGATATTTTTTATGATGCAATGATATACTGAATGCATAAGTGATAAACTATTGAATATTGTTGATAAAGTTGAATTTTATATATATTGTAACTAAAAGTGGTAAAAGTGCTCATACCGATTCACCCTGCACTTTCAGTATTCCAACAATGTCGAAGGATGCTATGGAAAGTGGGTCTTGGATGACATCCTCAACCATTGTAGTCTCTATGAGGAATTATAATGGATTGCCTCTCATGACAAGAACTTTCCTGACCTATTTTTATACAATTCTACCAGTGGCTTTGTCAAATTTGAACTTCTTTAAGTTTGCCACTTTTCTAGGCTTGTACTGTGTGCGAAGCCCCAACTCCATTTCACTGAATTGAAGGTGATCGCTAGGAATTTTTTTGATGTTTCCAAGAGGTCAGTGTCCATCGGTGAGGTGTCGATGTTTAGAGCCTATTCATCATTTTTTTGTTGCTCTTCTTCAGTTGCTTTAGTTGCAGCTTCATCTTCTGCTCTTTGTTCTGTTGTTGTTGTTGCTTATGTGACTTCCTTTTTAGTTGTTGCTTTTTCTTCTCTTTCATACTTTGTTGATTTCTTGGCTGATGCATTTTCTTTTTCTTCCCCTGCCACTATTGTTTCTTCTACATCATCATCTACCTTTGCCTTGGCTTTTTTTTATCTTTCTTTTCTTCTCGGCAGCATCGTCTTTCTTCTTTTGGACCTTTTCATTTTTTCTTATTTTCTTGTCAGTTGTTGGTTCCTCCTCCTTGACTGATTAGGAGTGTTTAGATGTTGTTGTGGTAGTTTAATTTTTTGTTTCCTCTTCTTCATCTCTTTTCCAAGATTCTTTGTGGGATTTCTCTTCATCGACGATTCTACCCAATGATTTTCCATGCCTCTAAGCAATAACTGCATTGTATGTGTGGGCACCGCAGTGTACTCCTTCCTCCTCCCATGTGGTCAAGGTGTACTCCCACAGGTGTTTGTACTTACTGCAATGTTCTTTGACAACTTTATTTCAATCGTGTCTATGGAACCTTTCTTCTCTGAAGTGGAAAGATAGCAATGTTTCCACCTCTGCTTGGGATTTATTAATGCTTCCAAACAAGTATGAGCCGACCCACAACAGTAGTAGGAGCTATATAGCCTTCTTGTCTCGATATAGTTTTTCCCCAACTCCATAGATCACAGTTTGATAGGCTATCTCCTGAAGCACTATTCGATCAAGCACAAATCTTAGGAACAAATTCGGAGGTTTGGTAGCTCTGTACAGTCTTATATAAGTTTTATGCTCCATAAGGTACCAATATCCAATCTTTTTGTATTATTTCCAATGCTTTATCAGTCATACACAGAGCTAGTGCATAGAAGATGGGCTCATAGAGAGGTGTTAAGAAGTGGTCACAGATCATGTGATACTTCATCATGTATTTGTGCTCCCAAAGAACTTTGCCGTAGATATGCACAGATATGTCGGTTGGTTTCCAGGCCCAACCCATCTTGGGATATTGATGGTGCACGCACATAATATCCATTAGATAAGAAGACATGTGAAATCTTGGGAATTGGCCTGGAGAGGTATCCTTGACAACTGTGATGGACTATGTTAGGTTTGTTGACAGGATGTTGACCCAATTGAATGATGACCCTTCATCAGCACAGTAATATAATAGAGGCATAAGGGATAACGTTAATTTAGAAGCATATTGTTCCACATAAAGTATGCAAAGCATCACCATGATGTGTTGATATGGCGCTCTTAGTGACGTGCATGGGACACTCACTAGACAGTGTGTGTTTGAATGTTTTATATGGATTGTACTAGATCTTGAATAGGTCATTTACCTTGTGAGTGAAATTGTTGAGGAGTTCATCATCCAGTGACCGAGTTCCCTTTTCTAGATGGTAATACTTGGCTAGATCGATTGCTTGGAATGATGTTATGGGTTGCCCCTTAGAATTGAGTATATATTGGATGTCAAGGTATACGTGCTTGAGGATCTATGAGATCGCATCTACACAAGGGAAAATTGGTGCACGAGCCACCACCCTACGTAATTCTAACCTATGGATGTTTTTGAAGATTTTGAGCTCATTCTGATCTTCGGCATCCACAGGGAAGTTTTACTTTTTGAACATCTGGAAAAATTCACCCCAACTTGAATGGATTTTCCCATTTCTCTAAGAGTCGTGTAGTATCATCATAAATAGCCCCTGGTGCATCGGGTTCTTCCTCCTGTCAGCTTCCACTTTTGGAAGCTTCTATAGTGAGTACTTTTCTAACTATTTTCTTGCAAAAAAACATATCTAGATATGAGACAAACACAACCATAATTAGTGCATCAAACCAACAATAAAATAAGACATAACAACAATATAAAATGTTAGTTCTCACAATAATGTGAATCATTGATATCTTTAGTGGTAACAGGGGTTCAAGGTGAATTCATTAGTGTAAACCTATGTTGGTACCTAAGGAATCACTCAACTCAATGTTAAGAGTGAAGTCGTCATTTGAGAAAGATAGGATGATTCAAGACATGGTGAGAATTTGAGAAATTATGACTCTATTTGAGAAAGAATCCAGGTGAATCGGTGAAGTTGGTGTTAAATCGACTAATGAATAAAGTTAAGGTTAGATAAGTTGATGGGAACTCCTTCAGTTGGATAAATAGTATCAAAGAGGTTGGTTCTAAGTACGCCAGACTGGATAGACATGGTATCGAAAAAATTGTGGTAAACTATGGCAATATTAAGGAATAGATATCGGCGAGGTTGTTAATAAGTTTGTTGAAACAACGATGTGATGACCGACGAGGTTGTTAATAATTCTTCTGAAACGGATATGTGAAGATCGGTGATGAAGTTGATAACTCCGCTGAAATAAAGTGATTAGTTCCGACGTAGTTGTTAAGAAGTATTTTGATGCAAGGGAAAGGGTACCAGAAAGGTTGTGAGGAACTGTTCCAATGGGGAAATGTAACGACCAGAGGAAATGTCAAGAACTACACCGACCGGATCAGAATTCATCTTGGCAACATTGATGAAACATATTGATAGGCCCTGGTGGAGTTGTTAACAATTATTTAAGTGTGGAGGGGTGAGAGTTCGATAGAGTTGGCAGGAACTCTGTCGATGCACTCCAAAAACAAAAATTGGCTAAGTAGTGGATATCATAGTGAGGAATGAACTAGGGTTTGGAAGTGTTCTGTTGATCTTGATGCAATGCTTTGGCTCGAAAGAGGCATTATACCGAATATGGTTGCATGAATCATGTACTGGAAGTAGGGTTCATGCTAGCTATGATTGCTTGTATCTTGGCTCGAATGAGGAAAAGGTTTATGGAAAGATTGTTCCCTGGCATGT
This sequence comes from Picea mariana, assembly GCA_032191745.1. Classification (NCBI taxonomy): domain Eukaryota; kingdom Viridiplantae; phylum Streptophyta; class Pinopsida; order Pinales; family Pinaceae; genus Picea; species Picea mariana. Next base: position 53,237 of record JASDQU010105626.1, read on the forward strand.
TTATCACCACAACATCAAGCTTGGTAAAGAATAAAATATGTGCTAGAGACCAGAGGTATGCTTAATAGGTCAAGTAGGAGGTGAATGCTCTATGGGTAGGTCTGGAAATCTTACAGGACCCTCTCAAACAAATTGTGTCAAATAATCTTCGAGAGGGAAGCCAAATGGATATGGTAAATATCTTGGAGAACAGAGTTAGGGCACATTATCAAAGTAGAGTATGGGGCAAGCTCCACCGACAGCCTTGGTCATACATATAGAACAGTATGGGAAAGATATAGTTAGGGGAAAATAAAGGGAAATAGATGCGAGTTACAAACAAGTAAGTGCCAAGTCTTATGATGAAAATCATAATCCTAATGGAGAATATCCCACAAATAGAAAGAAAGGTATTGAGGGCAAAGAACCTACTTGTCAATAGATGATGCATGGAAGTGAAGAATGCTCTCGTGGCATATGAGTGGGCCTAATGGTTAATAACATGTGTTTCCTCTTAAGAGGTCACAGGTTCAAATCCAGAGGGGGGTAGGGTATGTATACCTTTGTAGGCTTTACCAGTCAAAATCGTTGGGCAGAGGGGGGTAGGGTATGTATACCTTCGTAGAATTTACTAGTCAAATCGTTGGGCAGAGCGGGGTCCCTTGTCCCACAAACAAGGGGGTCTCATACACCAATTTGGTGTGCTGGCATGGTCATGGCCTTAAAAATAGATTATTATTATTATTATTATTATGGATTCTTTTCTCGGGTAGGATAGCTTCAACGATGAATGTTCAACACTCTCCCTCGTTTTGACAGCAAAGGAAATAGGAAAAAGATGGGTGGGTTGCATTCTTTTATAGACCAGGCCCGAGGTTCAAGGTATATGGGAAATGAGTTTGGCATTAAAGGTATCTCTCTATCGAAGGTGAAGCTTGAAACTCCTCTGATCGCATCGATAGAGTTTGTGAGAACTCTTCCAGTTGCACCAGAGTGAAGGATGTGAAGTGCACCGATACAAAGTTGAACGCTTCGGAGGAGGAGTCTAGAAGCGCTCTGGTTGTATATAGGAAGAGTTGTTTGAAACTCCTCCAAAAGTACCGGAGTTGGTGATGGAAAGTATGCCAAAACATAGTGTGATGCATCAAAGGGGTTGATAGGAAATTTTATGGTTGCACTGTAGGATTTTATGGGAAATATTTTGGTTGCATCAAAGGTGATATCATTAACTTGGGTGATAGCCAAAATCACATATCGGAGGAGTTTACAAGAATTTCATTGGTCGGTGTTTTGCGTAACGGGTAATTTTACAAGAAGTTTGTCGGTGTGTACAGGGACATGTTTATGAAATCCTTTAGTGTATTAGAGAAGTTCATAAGAACTCTTCTGGTACACCGAAAGATGTCTAAGTGTTAATTAAAACAATACCAAACCAAGCTTGAGATATAAAGCGAGTTCACAAAAGGGAAATGAAAATATTTAATGTAGGTCAAGAGAATGAGCAGTCTCCTAGGTAAGTAAAGAGGTTTTCAAGTCAAAAAAGGAGGGCCCCATTTTCTTGGCTAAAAAATGACTTAACTGGAAAAATCACAAGAAAAAGGGAAGGTGTTGATGCTTGGCACAACATGACCTTTCATGAAGAAAAATGTGGCCAATCACTTATTCTTCTTACATTCCATTATATATCCATGGGTGTGTGTGTGTGTGTGTATT